>JAULJL010000022.1:5000-80000 GCA_030761205.1 Fremontodendron californicum
CCCTAACCCCTAACCCCTAACCCCTAACACCTAACCCCTAACCCCTAACCCCTAAACCCTAGACCCTAAACCCTAGACCCTAGACCCTAGACCCTAGACCCTAGACCCTAAACCCTAAACCCTAGACCCTAAACCCCAAACCCCAAACCCTAAACCCTAAACCCCATACCCCAAACCCCAAACCCCAAACCCCAAACCCCAAACCCTAAACCACAAACCCCAAACCCCAAACCCTAAAGCCCAAATCCTAAACCACAAACCCTAAACCACAAACCCAAAACCCCAAAGCCCCAAAACCCCAAAGCCCAAATCCCAAATCCCAAATCCCAAAACCCCAAAATCCCAAATCCCAAATACACAAAACTTTAAGGGACGAGAAGTCCTTAATACACAAAACACTAATTTTTTCTCTATCCAACAGTCTTCAAATCAAGTTTAACTATTTGAGCATGTTTAATATCACACATTCGAGCTATTCAGATGCATAACTTACAAATATAAAACTTGTTAGACCATTTTGCTCTTAACGGGACGAGAAGCCCTTAATATACAAAACACTAACTTTTTCTCTATCCAACAGTTTTCCAATCAAGTTTAACTATTTGAGCATGTTTAATATCACACGCTCAAGCAACTCGGATGCATAACTTACAAATATAAAACTTGTTAAATCATTTTGCCCTTAACGGGACAAAAAGTCATTAATACACAAAACACTAATTGTTTCTCTACCAAACGTCTTCAAATCAAGTTTAACTATTTGAGCATGTTTAATGTCCCAAACTCGAGCTATTCAGATGCACAACTTACAAATATAAAACTTGTTTATCCATTTTACCCATAACGGGACGAGAAGTCCTTAATACATAAAACACTAACTTTTTCTCTATCCAATAGTTTTCAATTCAAGTTTAACTATTTGAGAATGCTTAATGTCACGCACTTGAGCTATTCAGATGCATAACTTATAAATATAAAACTTGTCTGACCATTTTATCCCAAACCCTTAACCCCAAACCAACTCCAACCCAAACCCCAAATCTAAAAACCCCAAAAACCCCAAACCCCAATCCCCAAATCCCAATCCCCAAACCTTATACCCTAAACCCTAAACAGGTATCCCTCCTGGACCAGCACCCCGCCAATGGCTCGGTCTGAAGCATCGGTGTGCACCTCAAAGGGTAACTCGAAATCAGGCAACCTGAGTACTAGTTCCGATGTCACTGCATGCTTTATCTTCTCAAATGCCTCTTGACAAACATCCGACCATTCCCAATGCTTGTTTTTCTTTAACAGATCCGTGAGAGGCCCAGCCATCTTCGAGTAGTCCTTAATAAACCGTCGATAATAATTGGCCAAACCAAGGAAAGATCTCAACTCAGTGACCTTGGTTGGTACTGACCAATCCAAAATGGCTTGCACTTTCCTCTCGTTCATCCGAATCCGGCCCTGACTCACTTTGTGCCCCAAAAACATGATCTTTTGTTGGCAAAACTCACATTTCTCCTTTTTCACTGACAAGGAGTTCTTCCTCAATGTTGAGAAAACCAATCGCAAATGCTCGGTGTGTTCCCCAAGAGTCCAGCTGTACACCACAATATCGTCCAAGTAGACAACGACGAAATCGTCGAGGAACTCATAAAGCACATCATTCATCAAGTTGCAAAAAGTAGCAGGCGCTTTAGTTAAACCGAAAGGCATAACAAGAAATTCATATGAGCCATACCTAGTCACGCAAGCTATTTTTCGACTCGTCTCCCTCAGCAATCCGCACTTGCCAATACCCCGATCGCAAGTCCAACTTAGTGAAGTAAGTTGCTTTGAATAGTCTATCAAACAAGTCCGCAACATTCGGGACTGGGTACTTATTCTTCACCGTGACCTTGTTCAAGGCCCGATAGTCAACACACATCCGCAACGAACCATCTTGCTTCCTCTGAAACAAAATCGGGGCTCCATAAGGGGCCTTAGATGGTTGGATGTAACCAGCATCGAGCAATTCATCTAGCTGTTTTCTCAACTCAGCTAGTTCTGCAGGGGCCATCCGATAGGGGGCTCGTGCTAAGGGTCGAGTTCCTGGCTCCAACTCGATCCGATGGTCAATGGCACGCCTAGGCGGCAGTACCTTTGGCAACACTACAGGCATCACGTCCCTGAACTCATCCAGCACCTCAGCGACTGAATCTGGGACTTCCACCACTTGGTCTGGTTTTATCTCGACCAATGCAGCAATCATGGTGGTTTCTCCTTTTTTGATACCCAACTTAAACTGAGAAGCACTCTGCATCAGTGGCTTCCCTGTAACCTGCCCCTCAACAGGTACAAAACTTGGACTCCTCTCACTTGCAATCATAATGTCCCCAAGATGAGGCATAGCCAAAGCCTTGGCTTGGACAAAGAACTCAATTCCGAGAATCATGTCAAAATCATCTAAGGGCAAAGCCATGAATCGGCACTCTTCTTGCCAACTTCCCACCCGCAAAGTAGAAATAGCCGTCCCTTGGATACCTTGAGCTTTTGGTAACTTTCAAACCCAACTGATCAACCATCCTCAACGAAACAAAGTTGTTTGTGGCACCCGTGTCCAGCATAGTTCCCACAGCCTTGCCATTCACCCTGGCTGTCACATACATCAGTCCCTTCATTGGAACCTGCTGTTCCGCGATCAATGCATTGAGTAACTGAATCGGATTTACTCTCGGAGTGCTCTCGCTGCAACCACCGTCATCTCCTGATTCATTAGCAATAAGGGCCGACAACCGGTCTCTTTTGGGACAATCTCGAAATCTATGAGGACCTGAACACAAAAAGCAACCAAATTTACCTTTGCTTTGGGGCGGATCGAAACCCTTCTGCTTAGGCAACTCTCCTTCTTTCTATTTATCTTTCCTCCAATCTTTTTCGTATTTTCCTTTATTTCCCTCGTTTCCCTTTTTCTTTTCAGCCATTGAAGAAGAAGGATTAAGTTAAAGTCAACCAAATTGTCCGCGACTGCGATGGCCTGAGGCAAATCCTTCACGTTTTGCCTCCTCAATTCAGCCTGTGCCCAAGGCTGAAGGCCCGAGAAGAAATTGAACAACTCCGACATATTCTTCACGTCCAACATCAAAGAACTGAATTCTTTGACATAATCTCGCACAGACCCACTGTGCTTAAGCCATTTCAAGGCTTCCCTTGCAACCCATGCGACATTCAAGGGCAGGAATTGGTCCTTCAATTCCTTTTTCAGTACTTCGAATGTCTCAATCCATGGTCTACCCGCACAAGCATCATTATTGATCCTGCTTCTCCACCACAACTTAGCATCGCCGGCAAGGTACATGCTCATGATGGTGACTTGTTCCCTCTTCGCAAATCGAGCAGCCTGAAAGTACTACTCCATGTCCCACAAGAAATTTTCAAGTGCCTTAGCATTCCGACTACCATCAAACGCCTTTGGCTCAGGGACTCAGAGTTTTGTTTTCTCACCACCATCGCTACTGCCTTGGCCCACAGCAGCCCTCTTCAGCAAAGTAATATCTTGCTCAAGAGCACAAAACCGTTCCTCCGCCCGTTCTGCAACTCTAAGTAACTGATTGAGAATATCGTTGTACCTAGCAACAGCATCCGACTGATTGTCCAGAACAAGTTGCGACAACTCTTTCATTCGTTCTGCATGCAACTCGCCTTGTTCTGCCAATGATCCTGCATCATGGGCTGGCGCTCCAACCAGTCCCTCGAGCACACTCACGCACTCGTTCAGCTCTTTGGCCGCCATTGATCTTGATTCTTTCGACAACCTGGCTCTGATACCAACTTGTCACAGGGTTAATTTTCTTCCCAAATTTTTGACCCTATGATGGCACTAAGTTGCGCACTTAGTCAGCCAACTCTCAAACACAATGGAAAGCAATCAACAATCAAACAAAGGCAACAAGTGATTTAAAAATGAGATTTTCTTTTGCCAATCTCTTCCAAATGATTTAAAAATGAGATTTACAAATTTTCAAAATTTCGGAGTCCATTTGCTATTTTTCCCAAATTTTCCAATTTTGCCCTTTTGCCTCCGAAACCCGGTTTTGCTCAAAACAAGTCTGATTTTCAGATTTTCTTCAAGATGAGCCTTGGGCTATCCCTTTTTAATCATTCCTCATCCATTGGGGGCTTTGGTCTTACCAAGTCGGACCATTTTTGTAATTCTGCCCGATTTCATCGAAATCCACCAAAAACCCTAATTCTCGGTTTTCTCCCGGATTGACTTTTCTTTCGATTTTTCTTGCAAGTGCCTTCTCCATTACCCGTAGTCAGTGCTTATCTTTCATTTGGAGCCTTTAATTTCGACCAATTTGATCGTTTAAGCGCTTTTCCCCAAATTTCTCGGATTAGGGTTTCCTTTCTACTGAATCTCCAAATCCTAACTTCCGAACTCAATATCTTTCA
This sequence comes from Fremontodendron californicum, assembly GCA_030761205.1. NCBI lineage: Eukaryota > Viridiplantae > Streptophyta > Magnoliopsida > Malvales > Malvaceae > Fremontodendron > Fremontodendron californicum. The sequence continues at coordinate 9,420 of JAULJL010000022.1, forward strand.
ATGTAGACCTCGGATTATCAAAATTCTTTCGCCATTTTTCAATTGAACTTAAAATCTTGATTTTGAAAGTGGTTTGACTTTTTTAGTAGTTGACTTTCTGGTGTTGATTTTTTTGGGGTTGACTTTTTTCAAGTTTGACTTTTTATGCTCGTCCTCTTAAACTAAGTCTTGGAGTACCACCAGCAGGATGGAAAAAGTCTTTTTACACTCGGAAACATCAATTTAGGAAGAAAACATACCTGTTTTAGTGGTCCGGACAAAATTAAGTGTCTACAACATAAATATATTATAATTACATAGATATATTACAATTACATAGATATATTACAATTACATAGATATATATAATTACATAAATAGATTTATTATAATTACATAGATATATTACATAGATAATATATTACATACATATTACAATTACATACATATATTACAATTACATAGATATATTACAATTACATAAATATATTACAATTAATATATTACATAGATACATTACAATTACATAGATATATTAAAATTACATAGATATATTACAATTACATAGATATATTACAATTACATAAATATATTACAATTAATAATGTATCTATGTAATTGTCGTATATTGTTATATATCTAATGTGTAACTGTAATAAATATATTTGTTTTTAGTAATTACATAAATATATTACAATTACATATATATATATATATATATTACAATTACATAGATATATATTACAATTACATAGATATACTATTACAATTACATAGATATATTACATTAACACTATTAAATATATTACAATTACATATATATATATATATATATATATTACATAGATACATTAGAATTACATAGATATATTACAATTACATAGATATATTACAATTACGTAAATATATTATAATCACATAGATATATTACAATTACATAGATATATTACATAGATACATTACAATTACATATATATATTACAATTACATAGATATACTATTACAGAACATATATTTTTTAGGTACCTGATGTTGGTAGTGCTCCAAATTTGTCACCATAATAAGGTCTTCAACTTCTAGTCATCAAGTTAATTAAAATTAAGATGGTAAACTACTTGATTATTTTATTCTTCTATATTGACTTCACTACTTAATTGCTTTTAATTGTATAATATTTGTCAATTTTATGCAGATGCTGCTCCATAGGAATATTCATGAGATTTGGATTGCTTATTTCACTTTATGTATTTGGATTGCTTATTTACTTTGTCTTTGGATTGCTAATTTTCAATTTTAAGACTGTATTATGACTTTAGCTTGCGACTTCTATTTAGCTTTTAAAAGTTGTATAATTTGGAACAGATTTTATAAATCATGAATTCATTGAGAACCAAACAAGTTCAACATTCTTTTAGTTTCCAATATCAAGGTATTTTGACAAGCGTCAAGATTGGCTGGGATGTTTAAACTGGAAAGTTGATTTTGGACGAAAAAAGTTTCAGTTTTTGAAATCAATCATCCGAATGAGAGTTGACACTTTGGAAGGTTCAGGAATTCCTAGATGTTCCTCGATGACCACTTCTTTATGATGATCTTCTATTTTGTGGTATCGACACTATCATAGATGGCATCAAAAATTCCCATCTTACTCTAGACCGCCCATTTTTGGGTTTTCGCCCTAGAGTCTCATTCTTTCCATTTTTCCTTCTCTTTCTTTTTTCCTTTTCATTGTTTTACCATGCACTTGAGAATTCTAAATTCTTCCTTAGTGAAATGATAATTCGATGAGATGAGATAAAATCCGAGGAAAACCCTTCAAATTAAATATTCATGCTTGATCAAAATGGACTTTTAAAGCACGTAATGTAGGCCATGGTTCGGGGTTCAAAAAGAAAGGATAAATAGGCCCAAAATATGTGTTTGAGGGTAATCAAATCAAGGATCATTTCTTGAGGAGAATTCTCTGTGAAGCATTTATCCCTTTTTGGACTTTTCATTCCTTTTGACTTTGCTTTTTTCTTCCTTGCTTTTGGCTTTCATTTGCCATCGCTTTTTCACACACTTTTTTTTCTATTTTTCTTTTGTTTTTCTTGGCTTTCATTTCGCCATCTTTTTCTTTTTTCTTTGACAGAATGAGCCCGTATTTATTCGGGGCTTCATTTGCTTTGTATATTTCTTTTGAGCCAGGACTCATTTTTCTGTTATCTTTGAGAAGATCTTTCCTCGCATTTCCCCCAGTGTAGAGGATGACCCTTGATCAGGGTTTAAAGAAAAAAGAATTCTTTCGGCTCAAAAGGGGTGACTATGGATAATTTCTTTTTGTGCGAAAGGGATATAAAAGATGGCCATTTCTCATGTCAAGCACAAATATTCACATTGAAAAGCAATCCCCAGGGGAAATAGATATTTAGAATTTCATTTTGCACTTTAGAATCATCCGAATTCTCATATGCATGATATCACCATTTTTCTTTTTTTTTTTTTTTTGTTTTTTCGTCGTATGCCCCAATGATTCATGCATTAATCCATCCTTATTCACCATGTATCCATCATTTTCACATATGATGCCCTAATTTGATTAACCATGAGGATTTGTATCATTGTGAGGAAAATCGCAAATCTAGGTTTACAATGAAAATGCTGAGTTTCAATCTTGGGTTTGTTTGAAGTGCCTAGGAAAATATTTCCCAAAGACAGGTTTTCTCTAGGACATGAACTAATCTTGTTTGGTCATGGTGCCCCAAGGTATCAATCATGAAGTGATGTTTGGGCAATTGGTGTTTTGTGGTTATTGGAAAGGATGTGAATGGCTTTGGCACAGCCTTGACACACATCAAATTACCATGATCTAGATTCTTGAAAGAACATCTCATTTGTTTAATTTCAAGGAATTCGAAAAATTTTCAAAAAGTTTGTTCCTTTGTTCATAGTCTAGATTAGGATCTACATCTTTGCTTATTCTGTAATGACAATTGTTTATGAAGTTTAATTTATTCATATTCCTTGAAGCATTAGGTCTTTCAAGTGGTCTTGATTCAAGGGATTTAAGTGTAGGAAAACCCAAAAGAGAGAGGGAAATTATTGGGTCATTTCTAACAATGATCATCAATATTCTCAAGATTGTTCATTATTTTATGTGAAAACCACTTATTTATTGTTTACCATAAATTTTCTCAAAGTTTCATTTGTTTTTGCAAATTCAAATTTATTGCTAAAATAAAGTGAACACAAAACATTTAAATTCAAAATTTATTTATTTCATGTAGATGTCAACATGAGACAAGCGCTTTCATCATCAAAGTGTATAGAAATATATGCATCAGAATGCTCCTATTGACATGCTTTCAAAGATAACAATTCTTATCCTCAAATTTCTTTAAGAGGAAATCAATCTATGGAAAAATAGATTTCCATTGTTCGATAAGCTCTGGAATCAAAATGCCATCGTGGACAAGTCCTTCAATTCTTTCCTTCAGTTGTCTGCATTTTTTAGTCAATGCCCAATTGCCCCAATGTGATACTCACACTTGCTGTTGAGGTCATAGCTTTTAGCTGACGAAGAAAGCTCTTTTAAGCTAAGCCAATTTCTATTTCATCTTATTAATGTGTTTCATGATGAATGAGCTATGAATGTCATGAGTGCAATTTGATGCATGTGAAGGATAAACAAAGTTATGTGTGGTCATATACAGTGGAAACATGTTGACTCTGTATGTTATAAATGCAACACGAATGCCAACATGATGCATTTAAAGAATAAGAAAAATCAATGCATGGATATATGCAATGAATGACCATGTATGTTCTAAATGCATTTCCCAACGAATGATCATATACACTATGAATGCTACACAATGTCAATTATGATGCATGTGAAGAATAAATGACCGACACAGAGTATATACAAAGAAAATCATGCTGACCATGTATGTCATGAATGCAACCTGACACCAATATGACAAATTAATGCGTAAGCATATACGGAGAACACATGATGACTGTGTATGCCATGAATGCGACCTGATGTCAACATGATGTATGTAAAGAATGAACAAATTAATGCATGAACATATACAGATAAATCATGCTGACTGTTTTTGTCATGGATGCAACCCGATGCCAACTTGGTGCATGTAAAGAATAAATAAATTGATACATGTAAAGAATAAGCAAATTAATGTATGGTTATATACAGAAAAATTATGCTAACTATGAATGCATGAATGCACCCTGATGCTAACTTGGTGCATGTCAAGAATAAATAAATTGATGCATGGATATATACAGATAATGACCATGCGTGTCATGAATGTATTTTTCAATGAATGAGCATGCATGCTATGACTGTAACATGATGGCCATATGACATATTTAAAGAATTCATAAATTTACACAAGGGTATAAACAAAGAATGACCATGTATATCACAAATATATTCTACAATGAATGATCATGCATGCTATGACTATAACATGATGTCAAAATGATACATGCAAAAAATAAATGAATTAACACCAAGATATATACAAAGAAATCAATGATTATACGAAATTGGTGGGACCTAAATCTTGATTATTCAAAAATCTCATTATGCAAGATTTGCCTCCAAATTTATGATTTTTTGAAACATGTTTTTTTTCTATGAAAAACCAATCATATTATTTTCAAAAGAATTTTGGGGTAGTGGATCCTACTATGGTACAATATCCAAATGTTCATGTGACACTACCGGTTTTATGAAATTATCAAATGAAATTATTATCACTATCCATTTATTGCAAAAACGAAATCAATAATACAATAAAAAATGTACATGCTCTATTCACACATGCATGAAATGTGCAAAATGCAAAAAATGTTTGAAAAAGAATGCTTGTATTTTGAATTTCAAAAGGTTAGTGAACACTTGCCCCAACAATATCTACTTATATAGGCATCACGGTGCCTTTGGGGTGGAGTATCACACTTATTACGGGCGATGTAAGTTCATCTTTGCCCGGTTTACAAAACTTATTTGAGATGTAAAAATAGGTAATAAAAGGTTAGAAATGTCCCTCCATGTGTTCCTAACTTCAGTGTGTCTAATGAAAATCCGGCATGGCTTCGCCTAAGTTCACTATATGAAGGTGAATCGGTTCTAAGGCCCCGAATTGTTCCTCAATGTCGCCGGTGAAGGCTAGTAAGGCACCCCGATAAAAGCGGGTTCAATTCGTTAGAGTCTATTTCCCTAGCCCATACGGATTGTTAATCACGAAGGCTTAGGTAATTTAGTACTCCAAAAGTGTTTCACTAGCCCATGCGGATTGTTAATCACGAAGGCTTAGTTACTTTGCTCCCACCTAAAAGGACGGAACTCGGGTATAGGATTCATGATATGCAAATGCACGTGTAGTGTGTGAGGAGGAACAACAAACCTTTCACCACCTATTCTATACCCTTATTCTAAATGCCCAACAAGATTAAACAACATAAATCATCAATTAATCAATAAATAAATATATGCACCAAAATAACTAGAGAACAATTATAATATGTATGCACATGAAATATGGACATATTACATAGATATATTTATGTAATTGTAATATATCTATGTAATATATTATTACAATTGCAATTACATAAATATATTACAATTACATAGATATATTAGATATATATTACAATTACATATATATATATATATTAAAATTACATACATAATTATGTAATTGTAATATTACAATTACATAGATATATATTTATGTAATTGTAGTATATCTATGTTATTTATATATCTATGTATATTACATAAATACATAGATATATATATATATATATATGTAATATATCTATGTAATTGTAATATATATATATATATATATATATATGTAATTGTAATATATATATCTATGTAATTCTAATATATCTAAGTAATTTTAATATATCTATGTAATTATATATGTATATATTAGAATTACATAGATATCTATGTAATATAATTGTACTACATAAATATATTTATCTATGGATATATATCTATGTAATATATCTATGTAATTGTAATATATCTATGTAATTGTAACATATTTATTTAATTGTAATTGTAATAATTACATAGATATTACAATTACATAGATGTATTACATTTACATAGATGTAATTCAATTACATATATATATATATATTATAATTACATAGATAAATATTACAATTACATAGACATATTATAATTACATAGATATATTACAATTACATTAATATATTAGAATTACATAAATACATTACAATTACATAGATATATGACAATTACATAGATATATTACATAGATACATTGGATATATTACAATTATATATTATAATTACAATCACATAGATATATTACATAGATATTACAATTACATAGATATATTACAGTAATTGTAATTGTAATAAAGATATTACAATTAGATACATTACATAGATATATTACGTAGATACATTACATAAATATATTATAATTACATAGATATATTACAATTACATAGATATACTACATAGATATATTACAATTACATAGATATATTACAATTACATAGATATATTATACATAGATATATTACAATTACATAGATATATTACAATTACATAGATATTACAATTACATATATATATATATTACAATTACATAGATATATTACAATTACATAGATATATTACAATTACATGAATATATTACAATTAATATATTACATAGATACATTACAATTACATAGATATATTAAAATTACATAGATACATTATAATTACATAGATATATTACAATTACATAGATATATTACAATTGATACATGTAATTACAACTTAACATTATAATTACATAGATACATTACAATTACATAGATATATTATAATTACATAGATATTTTACAATTACATAGATATATTAAAATTGTATAGATATATTACAATTACATAGATATATTACAACTATGCAATTATAATTACATAGTAATATTACAATTACATAAATATATTACATAGATAATATATTACATAGAAATATTACAATTACATAGATATATTACAATTACAATTACGTATATATATTACAGTTAAATAGATATATTACAATTACATAGATATATTACATAGATACATTACAATTACGTAAATATATTACAATTACATAAATATATTACAATTAATAATGTATCTACGTAATATTACATAGATATATTACATTAATATATTTATTACAGTTACACATTAGATGTATAACAATACACGACAATTACATAGATACATTATTAATTGTAATATATTTATGTAATTGTAATATATCTATGTAATTTTAATATATCCATTTAATTGTAGTATATCTATGTAATTGTAATAAATATATATATCCAATGTATCTATGTAATATTACATTTATATAGATAAATATTACATAGATACATAGATATATTACAATTATATATTATAATTACATAGATACATTACAATTGCATAGATGTATATTAATTCATAGATATATTAGAATTACATAGATACATAGATATTACAAGTATATAATTACATAGATATATTACAATTACATATATATATATATATATTACAATTACATAGATATATTACATATATTACATAGATATACTACATAAATATATTACATTTACATAGATATGTTACATAGATACATTACATAAATATATTACAATTACATAGATATACTACATAAATATATTAGAATTACATAGATACATAGATATATGACAATTACATAAATATATTACAATTACATAGATATATTACAATTACATAAATATATTATAGTTATATAGATATATTATAATTACATAGATATATTACAATTACATAGATACATAGATATAATTACATAGATATATTACAATTACATATATATATTACATAGATATAATTACATAGATAATATATTACAATTACATAGATACATTACAATTACATAGATATATTACATAGATATATTACAATTACATACATATATATTACAATTGCATAATTACAATTACATAAATATATTACAATTACATAGATATATTGCAATTACATAGATATATATTACAATTACATAGATATATTACAATTACATAGATACAATTACATAGATATATTACAATTGCATAGATATATATTACAATTACATAGATATAATTACATAGATATATTACTATTACATAGATAAATATATACAGGTAATATATCTTTGTAATTACATAGATATATTACAATTACATTGATATATTACAATTGCATAGATATATTATATTTACATGTATTTTAATATATCTAATGTGTAATTGTAATGTATCTATGTAATTGTAATGTATTAGAATATATATATATGTAATTGTAATGTATTAGAATGTATCTATGTAATTGTAATGTATTAGAATATATATATATATGTAATTGTAATTTATCTATGTAATTGTTATATATCTATGTAATTGTAATATATCTATGTAATTATAATATATCTATATAATTGTAGTTTTGATATATCTATGTAATTGTAATATATAATGCAGTAATTGAAGAAGGAAAATCCAGAAAAAAATAGCAAATGAGCTCCAAATCTTCTGAAATTTTTCAAATCTCATTTTTAAATTATTTTGAAGAGATTGGAAAAAGAAAATATTGATTTGGAGTTCGTTTGCAAAATGACCAAATCTCGAGCCCCTATGTAGTAATTCAAGCAGATAAATCCCGAAAAAATACCAAATGGGCTCCAAAAATTATGAAAACTTCCAGATCACACTTTTAAATTATTTGGAAGAGATTGGTGAAGAAAAATCTTGATTTGGATCTCGTTTAAAAAATGGTAAAATGTGGGGGCATGAAAGGGCATTTTTTGGAAGAAAAAATCCAAATAAATAGCAAACGGACTCGAAAAATTTTAAAAACTTCTAGAATTCAATATTCTATTATTTGTAAAGTATTATAAAAAGAAAATTTGAATTTGGAGTCCGTTTGATATTTATTTGCATTCGGCGGGCAAAACGGTCATTTCACCCAAGCAACCGAAAAGGGCTTCTTTTGGTCTTTCAAAAAATCAGACTTGGGCTGAAAAAGAGAAGTGTTGGCCTGCCAAGGCCCAAAGGAAAGAGGAAGCTTCTGATTTTTCAATCAAATGGCCAAGAATTAAGAGTTAGTTAGAGATTCTTTTTAATCAAGCCATTGTGATTAAGCCACATAGGCCAAGGGAGAGTGTCAACATTATTCTTGAATAGCTGTAATTATGGAAAGCTGCTATGCTAATCTAATGGTGATAATTTCATAATTTTTCACCTTGAATCACTAGCCCTTGGATGGAAGTTGGTTGGAATCAAAATGACAACATCCTAGGAGAGGATAGAGGTAAAATTCTGCCAGCATTAAGGGGAGGTGCAGAATTTTCATTTTCAGACTTCATTTACAGATTTATTCTTAGTTTTTCTTAGTTTTTTCTCTCCTTGGTTGAAAGCAAAAAGAAAAAGTTTAGAAAAGAAAGGAAAGTTTGAAGAGATAAAGCTTGAAATATAGCTTCTTAAGGTTGCTTTGAGCACCAACTCTTGCAGTTTCTTGATTTTCCATTCTTGTTTTTGCTATTTTGATTATTATTTGGTGAGTTTTCTTTTTAAATAAGTGTTTTTTATTGTTCTTCTTAAATTCTTTCTTCATCTCTTTCTTAAATATTTTTTTTACAATTTGTTTCTTATTTTTCTTTAATAGCCGAATGGCCTACATTTTTGTTATTATGGTTGTTGTTTTTGCTTTAATTTATCATGTTATTTATGTTATTTTCTTTAATTTTGATGCTTTAAGTGTTCTTCTACTTCATATATTTGAATCATGTTTTAATTTGGTTGCTTTGTTTGTTGCCATTTATGATTTAAATATCATGTTCTTGCATTTTTAATTTTCTGTTTTCATAATGTCTAAATTTGTTGATGTTTTATATTTAGTATATCAAGTGTTTGTGAAAATGCTTGTGAGTATCTCTACCTTGTTTTTGCACGATTTGAATGTTATATTTTAGTTGAGCATGTTAGTATATCAAGTGTTTGTGACAATGCTTGTTTGGTTTTAGTATCTCTACTTTGTATTTGCATGTTGTGAGTGTTATATTTTAGTTGAGCATGTTAGCATATCAAGTGTTTGTGAAAATGCCATGCTTGTTGGAGCTTGAGGCCATTCGGCTACTCCATGTGTTTTACATTGTATGTGCATTTTTGCCATGTTAGTTGGTAGGTTTTTCATTTGCATGACATTTGATTGAGTATTTAGTTTAAGTATACCAAGTGTTTGTGAAATGCCATGCTTGTTAGGAACCATAGGTCATTCGGCTACTCCATATGTTTTGCATTGTGTGTTGCATTTTTGCTATGTTAGTTGATAGGTTAGCATTTACATGATATTTGGTTGAGTTTTTGGTTTAAGCATGCCTTGTGTTTGTGAAAATGCCATGCATATTTTAGTTATTAGGTTTGGTTTATTTGCCATGCATGTTCATGCATTTTAGGCCTAGGTTGCATTAAATGCCATGCAAGTTCATTTAGGTCTAGGTCACTATATGGATGCCATGCATTTTTTCATGACATTTAGGTTTAAACTCATGCATTTCATGCATCATACTTGAATAATGACTTAGGCCAATTAATGGTTCAAAGTCATGCTCTCTTGAGCACACTTGTGGAAAATTAAGTTTTGTCAAATTGATTATTTTACCTTTGTGATTTTTTTTACTTAGCCAATTTTTATCTAACTTTTAAAAAGTCCTAGCTACTATTTGTGAGTCATTTTGTGAGTCTCAAATATTTTTACTTTGACTTTTAAATGATTTTATCAAAGGCAAAAATGTATTTTGGCAAAACAGTTTTTTCACCCAGTACTCGTACTTTCCCGATTTTTCTGGGCATTCATCTTTAATTAGAAAATTAAGCTGATTTGTTCCCATATAGTTTTACATGTCCTGAGTCTCCAGTATTTGTTTCAGAATTTTTAAAAATAGGGTAAAAAATCGTGGCTTAAAACTGGACAGTGGAGTCAGAATTGAATTTAAAGAAAAATCATTTTTCTGTTTTGGTTATGTTACTTAGAGGGAGCTGATTAGGAAGTTTAGCTACTGACTTAGGGTAGTTTCTAAGCCTTTTTAAACTCTAAAAATAATTTTTTAAGTCTCGGGTTAAGGGTAGTCAAGTCCAGGATTTTAAACTTAGGAAATTAGAGCCATTTAAAAAAGGGTTTAACCCATTTTTTTTATTTTTAACCTAAACTTTTCAAATTGTTTTCAAACAATCACAAAGAATTTTGGTTTTAGAATATTTAATTTGACATATTTTCCTAAGGTAGCCGGATATCTTTTTAGATATACGGATTTCCTTAATTAAAAGGAAAAAATACATTTTCATGCATTGCATTTTTCATATTCATGCATTCTATATAATATGTGATTTTTGCTATGATAATTTATATGATATTGTTATGATTTTGAGTTATGTTATATTGTTTATTATATGACTTGAAATATTTCATGATATCCTATGCTTTTTATTTAATTATTTTTTGTTATATTATTTAGCATATACTATGTTCATGCATTATTATTTTCCTTTTTATTTCCATGCATATTATATGATAGCATTATTTTATATTCCATGTCATTTAGATTATATGCCATATCATTCATATTTGTTATGTCATTCAAATTATTTCATTTCATAGAATATATTATGTTACTTAGGATATTACATTTCATATAGAATATATTATGTTACCTAGGTCATTTCATTTCATTTAGAATATGTCATATAACCTAGGACATTTCATTTCATTTAGAATATGCTAAGGCATTTAAATTATATCATATCATTTAGGTTGCATTATATTATTTAGATTTTGTTATGTCATTTTATTTATGTCATGCATATACATATTCATTTCTTTTAAATGTTTTCAAAAAAGGTAATGATTTTCAATAAAATAAAGATATTCCCGAGTTAAAATAATTCATGAGTTCTCTGCCGGGTTTGCTGGGGAGGATATCATCAATTATTATTAATAACGGAATATCTTCTTTAAAAAGAGAATGATTCGAAAAGTTTTCCAAAATTAATAAAAATTTCTATATTTTGCAAGTTTGTTAGGGAATATAGGAAAATTTTGAATTTATAAATTTCGGATCATTTTTAATTAAAAATGAAATTATTTTTCTTTAAATTGGGAATTAACTTGAAATACTAAATTTAAAACCAACTTTTTACCGAGACTTGAGATAACACACGATTAATAAGGTACCGTTTTATACGGGCGTTGTGGGGGAGCTAATCCTTCCCCGCACGTAACCGAGTCTCGAACCCGGACCGCCCGAACCGATCGGACCATCCAGACCTTTTGAACTGTTCGAACCGATCAGACCGACCGGACCGCCCGAACCTTCCCTACAGAAAATACCGCTCGGAACGTCCAGATCGCTTAGATCAACCTGCTAGGCTGGGCTAGGCCTGGCTTGGCTTGGCTTGGCTAAACTTGACTAGCCTTGGTGTCTCAACTTTGATAGGCTATAGGCTAGGCTTGGCTTGACGAGCGGACCGCTCAGACTGACCGGACCAACCGAACTGCACGGACTGATCGGACAACCCGGACCGTTCGGACCGCTCGTACCACCCGGATCATCCGGACTGCCTAGACCGTCTGGAAAGCCCCGGACCGACCTACTAGGCTAGGCTAGGCTTAAGTAATTTTAATGTATTTATGTAATTGTAATGTATCTATGTAATTGTAATATAATTAAGTAATTATAATATATTTGTGTAATACATTGTAATATATCTATGTAGTTGTAATTATAATATACATGTAATTGTAATTGTAATATATTACAATAGATATGTAATTCTAATGTTTTCTGTAATTGTAATATATCTATGTAATTGTAATATATTTATGTAATTGTAATATATCTATGTTATTGTAATATATTTATGCAATTGTAATATATTTGTGTAATTGTAATATATCTATGTAATTGTAATATATATATATGTAATTGTAATATATCTATGTAATTGTAATATATCTATGTTATTGTAATATATCTATGTAATTGTAATATATTTATGAAATATATCAATGTAATATTACATAGATACATTATTAATTGTAATATATTTATGTAATTGTAATATATCTCTGTAATATATCTATGTAATTGTAATATATATCTATGCAATTGTAATATATCTATGTAATTGTAATAGTATATCTATGTAATTGTAATATATCTATGTAATTGTAATATATTTATGTAATGTATCTATGTAATACATCTATGTAATTGTAATATATTTATGTAGTATATCTATGTAATATATGTTATTATCTATGTAATTGTAATATATATATATATATATGTAATTGTAATAGTATATCTATGTAATATATTCTATATCTATGTAATATATATCTATGTAATTGTAATATATATATATATATATATATATATATCTATGTAATATAGTTACATAGATATATTACAATTACACAAATATATTACAATTACATAAATATATTACAATAACATAGATATATTATAATTACATAAATATATTACAATTATTGAAAACATTAGAATTACATAGATATATATTAATGTAATATATGTAATATATCTATGTAATTGTAATATATCTATGTAATTTTAATATATTACATTGATATATCTATGCAATTGTAATTACATAGATATGTAATATATTACAATTACATAGATAATATATTACAATTACATAGATATATTACAATTACATAGATACATTACAATTACAATTACATAGATATATTACAATTACATAGATAAATTACAATTGCATAGATATATATTACAATTGCATAATTACAATTACATAAATATATTACAATTACATAGATATATTGCAATTACATAGATATATTACAATTACATAGATACAATTACATAGATATATTACAATTGCATAGATATAAATTACAATTACATAGAAATAATTACATAGATATATTACTATTACATAGATAAATATATACATGTAATATATCTTTGTAATTACATAGATATATTACATAGATACATTAGATATATTACAATTACATAGATATATTACAATTACTTAAATATATTATAATTACATAGATATATTACAATTACATAGATATATTACAATTACATAGATATATAACAATTACATAGATATATTACATTATATATATATATTCTAATACATTACAATTACATAGATACATTACAATGACACATTAGATATATTAAAATACATGTAATTATAGTATATCTATGCAATTGTAATATATCTATGTAATTGTAATATATCTAATGTATCTATGTAATATATCTATGTAATTACAAAGGTATATTACATGTATATATTTATCTATATAATAGTAATATATCTATGTAATTATATCTATGTAATTGTAATATATCTATGTAATTGTAATATATATCTATGCAATTGTAATATATCTATGTAATTGTATTAATGTAATTGTAATATATCTATGTAATTGCAATATATCTATGTAATTCTAATATATATCTATTTAATTGTAATATATCTATGTAATTGTAATATATTTATTTAATTGTAATTATGCAATTGTAATATATATCTATGCAATTGTAATATATCTATGTAATTGTAATATATATATGTAATATATCTATGTAAATGAAATGTATCTATGTAATTGTAATTCTAATGTAACTATGTAATTGTAATATATTATCTATGTAATTATATCTATGTAATTGTAATATCTATGTATTATATCTATGTAATTGTAATATATCTATGTAATTATATACATGTAATATCTATGTATCTATGTAATTCTAATGTATCTATGTAATTCTAATATATCTATGTAATTATAATATATCTATATAATTATAATATATAATTGTAATAATATATTTATGTAATTGTAACATATCTATGTAATTATAATATATTTATGTAATTGTCATATATCTATGTATCTATGTAATTGTAATACATTTATGTAGTATATCTATGTAATTGTAATATATTTATGTAATGTATCTACGTAATATATTTATGTAATTGTAATATATTTATGTAGTATATCTATGTAATATATGTAATATATCTATGTAATTGTAATATAGATATATGTAATTGTAATATATCTATGTAATTATATACATGTAATATCTATGTATTTATCTAATTCTAATATATCTATATAATTATTATATATCTATGTAATTGTAATGTATCTATGTAATTATAATATATAATTGTAATATATCTATGTATCTATGTAATATTTATCAATATAAATGTAATATTACGTAGATACATTGGATATATGTATATATATATATATATATATGTAACAACCCAGGTTACGTACAATCATGTAAAGTTAAATCCCGAAAATTTTAAGGACAAACTTGGAAATTGGTAAGAAGTTATAAGTGAAGGAAATAAAAGAAGAAAGGATCAAATTGAACATATTAAAAAGTTCAGGGGCTTAATGGTTATTTATGAAAAGTTGAGGGACCAATGTGCAATTATACCAAAAATTGAAAAATATCTTTATATCTTGAAAATTATAGAAATTTTCTTTTCTTACTTCTTAGTTGATAACCGGCCACACCTTTCTCATTCTCTCAAAATTCTCTTCATCCTCTCATAAATTTTCTTCAAGTAATTCCACCAAAATCTCAACAACAATTAAATCCAAGGTTAGTTTCTTGATAAATTCTTCATTTTCTTTAGATATTCTACTTGAGCATGCTAAGATCTTAGCTCCATAAACATGTTAAGGTCTGAAATCCATCTATTAAGTATGAATTTTACTCATTTTTGATAAGAATTAAAAGGATTTGAAAGCATGAACAAGAAAATTGGAAGAAAAAGCAAAACAGGGGAATTTGAGCATGCTTGCTGTTCGGATTTTCTGGGTTCGGTACAGCTGGGTTTTTATTTTTTTGATATTTTTCCTAGAAGCTATACTTCAATACGAGAATTTTGGTTTTTGAATCACCCAAAACCGATAAGCGGTTAAAAAGATAAAATTCGGTGTAGTTGGTTGTTCAGTGTTGACCCCTGTTTCAGCATAGTTTCGGGATTTATCAAATTTAATCAAGATTTGTTCTAATTGTCTAAGTTAGTTATTTTCTTCATAAATTAGACTTATTGGTGCCAAACTCAACTTATGATTTTCTAATCTAGCTTGATAGTAAGGAAATTATTGCTTAAGATAAATATAGTACTAAATGATGGTTATAGATTATGAAAATCTCTAAGGCATGGAGTACTAGAAAGGAATTTGATAAGGACATGAATATGGAGTTGAATTTTGGAGAAAATGATTATGGAAATGATATTAAAAATTTGGGATATGTTGTTTTGAGTATGAGAAATTAGTATTGACCTTGAGGGAAGATTATGAGATTTAAGTTGCATTTATAATTGTGTAATGTTTTGAGTATGTATAAATACTAATTATCATTAATCTCTAGGCCACGTAGATCCGACGTCACTTGTGGATCCCGAAGTTTCAGATCGAGGTGTACAGTGAGATCATCTCAAGGATTGTGAGTAGACGACAACTATAATTATTTGAAATTTCTTTAATTATAATTATATATTTTTTTAGCATAATATTTATTTTACGTATTAAAGGTATATACGATATTTAATCATATGAATTGATTTGTTATTAAAGTATTTTTATTTCAAGAAATATTATATCGAGTAAGTTGGTTGATTTATGAAATATGATTATACATAGAATTTCACGTACATGGTTTTGGCTCCACCTGACTTAATGTGTGAGATTATACCCTTGATCGGAATACGGGAGCTGCGTGCTACGCCTTTGTGGCGGGAGCCACCTCCAGAGTCCCAATTTCGTGATATTAGACTAGGGTATGGAAGCTGTGTGCTATGCCTTTGTGGTGGGAGCCACCTCCAGAGTTCCTATCCGTTATATTTGCCTTTTGGGGGCACATCATAGCGACACATATGCCTTTGGGGCGTCCTATGGTGGTATTGGCCTTTGGGGCCGGCTACTAGTATGCGTACATGGATATTGCCTGGTTATTTCATGGATGTACTCTTGTGCATGACAGAAAGTTGGAGCCCAATTATACGAAACTTGATTTACTTTACAGATTTTATACATTGATTTGGTATTATAATACTGATATATATTTGAAAACTTCGCTACATCTTCGAATTATTCATTATGGTTTTACTATTATTTATTTTGAAAACTTCTATTATGTTTTAAAGGATTATAGTCATAGTTTTCAAATGTTTTAAAAGTTGTCTACTCACTGAGATATTCATATATCTCACCTTTTCAATTCTCATTTTCAGGTGACAGTTAGGTGTCGGGATTGCAACCTTCCTCTATTCTCTACTTCAAATAGTATTTTGACGTGGTGGGCATCATACTAAAAATTTCTTGAAGTCTTGATCTTTTGATGTTTTTATCTAGTAAACCTTGCTGAAATAGGTTTACTTTTGGATATATCATATATATTTGAAGATATGAGACAATAGATCAGTATGTTTTGACTTCAGCATAAATTGATCATGGATAATTTTTTGAATATGCATGGATATATGTGATAATAGTATTGAGAAATATTGCTGGTTGAGGATATGAATTGAGTGTTATTTGCAGGAGGGTCATAGTTGAGATAGAAAGGAAACTCTGCCGGATTTTAGGTATATTATCCGGACAGGGTGTTACAATATATATATATATATATATTACAATTACATAGATATACTACAATTACATAGATATATTACATAGATGTATTATAATATAATGTAATTATAATATATATATATATATACGTAATCGTAATATATCTATGTAATTGTAATGTATCTATGTAATATACCTATGTACCTGTAATATATCTATTTTGTAATATATTTGTTTTTAGTAATTACAATTACATAGATATATTAAAACTACATAAATGTAAATGTAATATATCTATGTAATCGTAATATATCTATGTATAATATATCTATGGAATTGTAATATATCTATGTAATTGTAATACATCTATGTAATTGTAATATATATATATATGTAATTGTAATATATCTAAGTAATATATCTATGTATAATATATCTATGTAATTGTAATATATTTATGTAATTGTAAATATATCAATATAATTGTAATATATCTATGTAATTGTAGTATATCTTTGTAATTGTAATATATATTACAATTACATAGATATATTACAATTACATATATATATATATATTATAATTACATAGATATACTACAATTACATAGATATTACAATTACATAGATATATTATACATAGATATATTACAATTACATAGATATATATATATATATATATATATTACAGTTACAATTACAATTACAATTACAATTACAATTAGATAGATATCTAATTACATAAATATATTACATATATTATTACCATTATATAAATATATTACAATTACATAGATTTATTACATATATTACAATCACATAATTACAATTACATAGAAATATTACAATTACATAGATATATTACATATATTACATAAATATATGTATATATTACAATTACAATTAGAATTACAATTACACAAATATATATATATATATATATGTTATAGTAATATATCTATGTAATAGATATATTACATATATTACATGGATATATTACAATTATATAGATATATCATTACATAGATATATTACAATTACATAGATATATTATAATTACTTAAAACTTTAGAATTACATAGATATAACTATGTAATTGTAATATATCTATGTAATTGTAATGTATCTATGTAATTGTAATATATCTATGTAATTGTAATAAATATATTTATGTAATTGTAATATATATATATAATTGTAATATATCTATGTATAATATATCTATGTAATTGTACTATTTATGTAATTGTAATATTTACAATTACATAGATATATATATTACAATTACATAGATATACTACAGTTACATAGATATATTATAATTACATAGATACATTATAATTACATAGATATATTAGAATTTCATAGATACATAGATATTGCATGTATACAATTACATAGATATATTATAATTACATAGATATATTACAATTACATAGACATATTACAATTACATATATATATATATATATATATTACAATTACATAGATATATTACAATTGCTTATATATATATATTACAATTACACAGATATATCTATGTAATTGTAATATATCTATGTAATTGTAATATATCTATGTAATTGTAATATATTTATGTAATTGTAATATATTACAATTGTAATATATCTATGTAATTGTAATATATCTATGTAATTGTAATATATTACAATTACATAGATATATTTATCTATTACATAGATATATTTATCTATTACATAGATATATTTATGTAATTGTAATATATTTATGTAATTGTAATATATCTATGTAATTGTAATATATTTATGTAATTGTAATATATTTATGTAATTGTAATATATCTATGTAATTGTAATATCTATGTAATTGTAATGTATCTATGTAATTGTAATGTATCTATGTAATATATCTATGTAATTGTAATATATCTATGTAACTGTAATATATATATATATATATATGTAATTGTAATATATCTATGTAATTGTAATATATTTATGTAATTGTAATATATCTATGTAATTGTAATATATCTATGTAATTTTAATATATCTATGTAATTATAATATATCTATGTAATTGTAATGTATCTATGTAATTATAATGTTAAGTGGTATTACATGTATCAATTGTAATATATCTATGTAATTGTAATATATATTTATGTAATTGTAATATATCTATGTAATTGTAATATATTATCTATGTAATATATTATTGAAAACATTAGATATTTCATGTATACATGTAATTACCACTTAATATTACGTAAATTGTAATATCTATGTATGCATGCAATTACCACTTATATATCTATGTAATTGTTATATATTACCTATGATATATATTATATAGAAATATTACAATTACATAAATATATATTATATATATATTACATTAACACTATTAAATATATTAAAATTACATAGATATATTACATTTATATAGATATATTACAATTACATAGATATATTACAATTACATAGATATATTATAATTACAAAAATATATTTATGTAATTGTAATTGTAATATCTATGTAATATATCTATGTAATTCTAATGTTTACATAGATATTACATGTATATAATTACATAGATATATTACAGTTACATAGATGTATTTCAATTACATAGATGTATTTCAATTACATAGATATATTACAATTACATATATATTACAATTACATAGATATATTACATAGATACATTACAAATACATAGATATATTACAATTGATATATTACAGTTATATATATCTATGTAATATATCTATGTAATTGTTATATATCTATGTAATTGTAATTGTAATGTATATCTATGTAATTGTAATATATTTATGAAATTGTAATATATCTATGTAACTGTAATATATCTATTTTGTAATATATTTGTTTTTAGTAATTACAATTACGTAGATATATTACAATTACATAAATATATTATTATAATTACATAGATATATTACACATTTATATATTATACATAGATTTATTACAATTACATAGATATATTAAAATTACATAGATATTATAGACACCTAATTTTGTCCGGACTACTAAAACAGGTATATTTTCTTCCCAAATTGATGTTTTCCGAGTGTAAAAAGACTTTTTTTCATCCTGCAGGTGGTACTATAAGACTTAGTTTAAGAGGGCGGGGATAAAAAGTCAAACTCGAAAAAAGTCAACCCCCAAAAAAATGTCAACCCAAAAAGTCAACTACTAAAAAAGTCAACCCACTTTCAAAATCAAGATTTTAAGTTCAATTGAAAAATGGCGAAAGAATTTTGATAATCCGAGGTCTACATTGAAAGATATGAAGTTCGGAAGTTGGGATTTGGAGATTCGGTAGAAAGGAAACCCTAATCCGAGAAATTTGGGGAAAAGTGCTTAAACGATCAAATTGGTTAAAATTGAAGGTTCCAAATGAAATATAAGCACTGACTACGGGTAATGGAGAAGACACTTGCAAGAAAAACCGAAAGAAAAGTCAATCCTGGAGAATACCGAAAATTAGGATTTTTAGTAGATTTCGGTGAAATCGGGAAGAATCACAAAAATGGCCTGCAGTGTATATTACAATTACATAGATATATTACAATTACATTAGAATTACATAGATATATTACAATTACATAGATATATTACAATTACATAGATATATTACAATTACATAGACATATTACAACTATATAGGTATATTACAATTACATAGACATATTACAACTATATAGGTATATCACAATGTAATTCTAATGTTTTAAGTAATTGTAATATATCTATGTAATTGTAATATATTTATGTAATTGTAATATATCTTTGTAATTGTAATATATCTACAATTCCCTATCTATGTAACTATAATATATATTTGTAGTTGTAATATATCTATGTAATTGTAATATATCTATGTATCTATGTAATTGTAATATATGCTTGTAATATCTAATGTTTTTAGTAAGTGTAATATATCTACGTAGGTATATTACAATTACATAGATATATTAGAATTACATAGATATATTACATTAGATATCTATGTAGTTATAATGTATACATTACCAAATATAATGTTTTAAGTAATTGTAATATATCTACGTAATTCTAATGTTTACATAGATACAATTACATAAAACATTCAAATTACATAGATATATTAGATATGAATATACATAGATATAATTACAAGTACATAGATATAATACTGAAAAATTTAAAATTGCAAATATATTTGTCTAATATATCTATATAATTATAATATATCTATGTAATTGTAATATATCTATGTAATTGTAATGTATCTATGTAATTGTAATGCATATAGGGTCAGGTCCGAACGGGTTATAAATTAGAATTACATAGATATATTACAATTACATAGATATATTAGAACAATTTATTACATATTTACACAAATATTTATAATTACATAGATATATTACAATTACATAAATATATTTACAATTATATAGATACATTAGAATTACATCGATATATATACGTTACATTAAATAGATATATCTATGTAATGTCTAATATAATGTAATATGTAATATATCTATTTAATTGTAATATCCATTGTTTTGTAATATAAATATGTAATTGTAATATATCTATGTAACTGTAATATATCTATTTTTGAATATATTTGTTTTTATTAATTACAATTACAATGATATATTAGAAAATATTACAATTACATAGATATATTAGAATTACATAAATACAATTACATTGATATATTACAATTAAATAGATACATGTAATATATTACATTAGATACATTACAATTACATAGATGTTACATGTATTGTAATATATCTATGTAGGAAATAAATATTAGAATTACATAGATATATTTAATATAAATACATACATTGCAATTACATATATATATATATATATTTTTAAAGAAAGCGTTACAATTACATAGATATATTACAATTATATAGACACATTAGAATTACATAGATATATTACAATTCCATAAATATATTACACTTACATTGATATATTACAATTACTGTAATTTATATATATATATATATATATAGTTTTATTACAATATATTACACAGATATTTTACATAGATAGATACATTAGAATTACATAGATATATTACAATTACACATTAGAATTACAAGTATTTAATATATTACAATTACAAAAATATATTTTAATTACATAGATACATTAGAATTATATAGATATATTACAATTACATAAATATATATTACAATTACAAAGATATATTTGAATTACATAGATATATTACAATTACATAAAATATTAGAACTACATAGATATTTTACAGTTACATAGATATATTACAATTATATAAACATATTACAATTACTTAAAACATTAGACTTACATAGATATATTACATTTACATTGATATTTAGAATATCAGTAATTTTAATATATATAACAATACATATCTATGTATCTATGTAATTGTAATATATCTAATGTATCTATGTAATTGTAATGTTATATTACAATTACATATATATATTTGTGTAATTCTAAGATATGTAACTGTAATATATCTATGTAATTGTAATATATCTATGTAATTGTAATATATATAGTAATATTATCTATGTAATTGTAATATCTAATGTTTCAGAAAGAGTAATATAATTTACATAGATATATTACAAATATATTACAATTACACAAATATATTACAATTACATAGATATATTACATTAACACTATTACATGGATATAATACAATTACATAGATAATAAATAAATTACACAAATATATTACAATTACATAGATATATTGCAATTACACAAATATATTACAATTACATAGATGTTACATGTATATATTAAAATTACTGAAAACATTAGATATACTTTGTGATTGGTTTGAAATAAGGAAATTCGTATATCTAAAAAGATATCCAACTACCTTAGGAAAAGAAATCA
The DNA here is from genome assembly GCA_030761205.1 of Fremontodendron californicum. Lineage (NCBI taxonomy): Eukaryota > Viridiplantae > Streptophyta > Magnoliopsida > Malvales > Malvaceae > Fremontodendron > Fremontodendron californicum. Next base: position 33,057 of record JAULJL010000022.1, read on the forward strand.
AATCAAAATTTTCTAAATCAAATATTGTAACACCCTCTCCGGATAATCTACCTAAAATCCAACAGAGTTTCCTTTCTATCTCAACTATAACCCTCCTGCAAATAACACTCAATTCATATCCTCAACCAGCAATATTCCTCAATACTATTATCACATATATCCATACATATTCAAAAATTATCCATGATTAATTTATGCTCAAATCAAAAAATATTGATCTATTGTCTCATATCTTCAAATATATACAATATATCCAGAAGTAAACCTATCTCAGCAAGGTTTACTAGATAAAACATCAAGAGATCAAATCTTCTAGAAATTTAGATATGATGCCCACCACGTCAATATACTCTTGAAGCAGAAAGTAGAGGAAGGCAGCAATCCCGACACCTAACTGTGTCCTGAAAATGAGAAATAAGAAGAGGTGAGATATATGAATATCTCAATGAGTAGACAACACCATAATGAGTAATTCAAAGACGTAACAAGGTTTTCAAATGTATAACAATATTATAATATTAAATCAATGTATAAAATCTGTGAAGTAAATCAAGTTACGTATAGTTGGGCTCCAACTTACTGTCATGCATAAGAATACATCCATGAAATAACCAGGCAATATCCATGTAGGCATACTAGTAGCCGGCCCCAAAGGCCAATACCACCATAGGACGCCCCAAAGGCATATGTGTCGTTATGATATGCCCCCAAAAGGAAAATATAACGGGATAGGGACTCTGGAGGTGGCTCCCACCACAAAGGCGTAGCACGCAGCTCCCATACCCCAGTCTAATATCACGGAATTGGGACTCTGGAGGTGGCTCCCACCACAAAGGCGTAGCACGCAACTCCCGTATTCCGATCAAGGGTATAGTCTCATACATTAAGTCAGGTGGAGCCAAAACCATGTACGTCAAATTCTATGTATAATCATATTTCATAAATCAACCAACTTACTCAATATAATATTTCTTGAAATAAAAATACTTTAATAACAAATCAATTCATATGATTAAATATCTTATATACCTTTAATACGTAAAATAAATATTATGCTAAAAAATATATATATATATAATTATAATTAAAGAAATTTCAAATAACTATAGTTGTCGTCTACTTACTATCCTTGAGATGATCTTACTGTACACCTCGACCTGAAACTTCGGGATCCACAGGTGACGTCGGATCTACGTGGCCTAGAGATTAACAATAATTAGTATCTATACATGCTCAAAGCATTACACAATTTTGAATGCAACTTAAGTCCCATTAATCTACCCCATAGTCAATACTAATTTCTCATACTCAAAACAACATATCCTTAATTTTTTAATATCATTTCCATAATCATTTTCTCCATAATTCAACTCCATAATCATGTCCTTACAAATTCCTTTCTAGTATTCCATGGCTTAGAGATTTTCATAATCCATAACCATCTTTTGGTACTATATTTCTCTTAAGCAATAAATTCCTTAATATCAAGTTAGATTAGAAAATCATAACTTGAGTTTGGTAAGGAATTTGGAAGTGATTCCAATTGGTTTATTTCAAAAAATATGTCTAATTTATGAAGAAAATACCTAAATCATACAATTAGAACAAAATTTTGATCAAATTTGATAAATCCCGACACTATGCTGAAACAGGGGTCAACACAGAACAGCCAACTTCACCGAATTTTATCTTTTTAACTGTTTATCGGTTTTGGGTGATTCAAAAACCAAAATTCTCATAATGAAGTCTAGTTTCTAGGAAAAATATCAAAAAATACAAACCCTGATGTGCCGAACCCAGAAAATCCGAACAGCAAGCATGCTGAACTTCCCCTGTTTTGCATTTTCTTCCCATTTTCTTGTTCATGCTTTCAAATCCTTTTAATTCTTACCAAGTTGAGTAAAATTCATACTTAATAGATGGATTTCAGACCTTAACATGTTTATGGAGCTAAGATCTTAGCAGGCTCAAGTAGAATATCTAAAGAAAAGGAAGAATTTATCAAGAAACTAACCTTCGATGTAATTGTTGTTGAGATTTTGGTGGAGTTGTTTGAAGAGAATTTTGAGAGAGGGAGGATAGGAAGCCGGCTGCTACTTGGAAAATTGAATGAAAAATTCTAGTGTTTTCGGGAGATAAAATGAACATAAGAGATTTTTTTTGTTTTTGGTATAATTGCATATTGGTCCCTCAACTTTTTTATAAATAACCATTAAGCCCTTAAACTTTTTAATATGTTCAATTTGATCCTTTCTTCCTTTATTTCCTTCACTTATAACTTCTTACCAATTTCCAAGTTTGTCCTTAAAATTTTCGGAGTTTAACTTTACATGATTATACGTAACCTCGGTTGTTACAAATATACTTTGTGATTGGTTTGAAAATAATTTGAAAATTTTGGATGAAAATGGCACTATATCATAAAACCCCCTTGAAAAGGCTCTAGTTTCTTAACTTTGAAAACCCGAGTTGACCTCCCTTGACCCGGCCTTTAAAAAATCATTTTTTAGGATTAAAATGATTTAGAAAACAACCTAGGACAGTAGCTAAGGTTCTAAATCAGCCCTCTCTTAATGCCTTAGCCAAAACAGAAAATTATTTTTCCCTTCAAATCAAATCTGACTTTACTAACCAGTTTTAAAACGTGATTCTTTTTATCTATGCAATTGTAATATATCAATTACAATTACATAAATGTATTAGAATTACATAGATATATTACAATAACATAAATATATTTACAATTACATAGATATCTAATTACATAGATATATTACATATATTACAATAACATAATTACAATTACATAGATATACTACTATTACATAGATATATTATAATTACATAGATATATTACATATATTACATAAATATATGTATATATTACAATTACACAAATATATATCTAAATAAATACATAGATATATTACAATTACATAGATAAATATATTACATAGATATATATATATATTACAATTACAATTACATAGATATATATTACAATAACATACATATATTACATACATATATTACAATTGCAATTACACAAATATATAATTACAAAAATATATACAATTACATAGATATATTACAATACACAAATATATTACAATTACATAGATATATTACCATTACATAGACATATTATAATTACATAGATATATTACAATTGCATAAATATATTACAATTACATAGATATATTACAATTGCATAGATATATATTACAATTACATATATATCTATATAATTGTAATAATATATGAATGTAATAGATATATTACAATTACATCGATATATTACAATTGCATAGATATATATTACAATTACATAGAATTACATAGATTTATTACAATTACATAGATACATTACAATTACACAAATATATTATCTATGTAATATATTATCTATGTAATCGTAATATATTTAAGTAATTGTAATTGTAATATATATATATGTAATTGTAATATATTTGTGTAATATATATTTATGTAATTGTAATATTTCTATATAATATATATCATATGTAATATATTACAATTACGTAGATATATAAGTGGTAATTACATGCGTACATAGATATTACAATTTACGTAATGTTAAGTGGTAATTACATGTAATATCTAATGTTTTCAATAATATATTACATAGATAATATATTACAATTACATAGATATATTACAATTACATGTCATATATCTATGTAATTGTAATATATCTATGTATTAAAATTACATAGATATATTACATAGATATTATAAATATATCTATATAATTGTAATGTATCTATATAATATATGTAATTGTAGTATATTTATGTATTATATCTATGTAATTGTAATATATATCTATGTAATATATCTATGTAATTGTAATATATCTATGTAATTGTAATATATCTATGTTAGTGTAATATATCTATGTAATTGTAATATATTTATGTAATTGTAATATATATATATATCCAATGCATCTATGTAATTCTAATATATCAATGTAATTTGAAAACATTATATATTACATGTATTTTAATATATCTATGTAATATCTATGTAATTACAATTGTAATATATCTATGTAATATATCTATGTAACATAGATATATATTAATGTAATTGTAATAAATATATATGTAATTGTAATTATCTATATCGATGTAATATATACTACATTTATATCTATGTAATTGTAATATATCTATGTAATTATAATATGTAATTGTAATTGTAATATATCTATGTAATATATTTTTGTAATTGTAATAAATCTATGTAATTGTAATATATATCTATGTAATTGTAATATATCTATGTATAATATATGAATGTGTAATAGATATATAATTGTAATTACATAGATATATTACATAAATATATTATAATTACATAGATTTATTACAATTACATATATATTAATGTATCTATATAAATATATTAGAATTACGTTGATATATTACAATTACATAAATATATTACAATTACATAGATATATTACAATTACATAGAATTACATAGATATATTACAATTACATAGATACATTACATATATGTAATTGTAATATATCTATTGTAATATATTACAATTACATGTATATTACAATTACAACTACATAGATATATTACAATGTATTACACAAATATATTACAATTACTTAAATATATTATAATTACATAGATACATTACAATTGCATAAAACATCAGAATTACATAGATATATTAACACATTAAATATATAACAATACATGTTTTATCTAATTGAATTACATAGATATATTACAATTACATAGATCCATTAGAATTACATAGATTATATTACAATTACATAGATATATTACAATTACACAAATATATTACAATTACATAGACATATTACAACTATATAGGTTTATTGCAATGTAATTCTAATGTTTTAAGTAATTGTAATATATCTATGTAATTGTAAGAAATTTATGTAATTGTAATATATATATATATCTAGACTTCGGGTGGAGGAGCCCGTGGGGCATAGCAATGCTATGGTCTAACCCCACACTTCAACCGAATGGCACGATACGAGGCCCGCTGGCCTCGAACTGTCCTTGGGATTTCCTTGTCTCGAAAAAGCACCGTGCCATTCTTTGGCCCCTATGCTCTCCCATCTAAGTACCACATATGCCTAGGAGTAGCTCACTTGCATCAGGCAAACCCCACCCGCTTGCTAAGTGAGGGGGTGGTTGAGAGCTGACATCGATCGTCCAACATTGAAAGGGAAGGGGAGGTTGATATGTATTATTACAATTACATAGATATATTACAATTGCATAGATATATATTACATATGATTAATGAAATGTATATATTACAATTACAATTACATAGATAAATTAGAATTACATAGATATATTACATATTAGAATTACATAGATATATTACATATGATTAATGTAAAATATTTATAATATATCTATGTAATTGTAATATATCTATGTAACTGTAATATATCTATGTAATTGATCCAAGCGATCTGGACGGTCCGAGCTATGTAATATATCTATGTAATATACCTAATTTATACTGTATTGTAATATATCTATGTAATTGTAATGTATCTATATAATTATAATGTATCTATGTAATTGTAATATATCTATATATGTAATGTATCTATGTTATTGTAATATCTATGTAATTGTAATATATCTATGTAATTGTAATGTATCTATGTAATATATCTATGTAATTACATTTGCGTTTTCAATTATATAGATAATTGATGGGTCGGTTGTTTAAGTGGTCGCGTGCCTCCTCTAACATTGAACAGATATCTAACAATCTAAGAATAATACAGAAAAAAAATGGTGAAAGAGATGAGAAAGTCGAATCAGGAAATGAAATGAAATGGTGATTACCGATTGAAAAGGAAAATAAGTGAAAGAGCTAGATAAGAGAAGGAGACGGGTGAAAGAGAGAAGTGGAAAAGAAAGGGGAAAATATAACCTAATACAATACCGACGGGCAAATCCGTCAATATAGCATTTTCAATAAAAATTAAATCACCCGCCTTTATAAAAGAAAGCCGCGTTATTTTCGAAGTGACCTATATTGACGAATGGAAAAATCCGTCAGTATATATTATTACTATACCGACGGCGTTTTATAAAATTGTCAGTATAGATAACATATACACCGACGGTTATGACTTCCGTTGGTATATGACGGATACATACCGACGGATAACAAATCCGTCAGAATATCCTATTTATACCAACGGATTTTGTCCGTCAGTATAGGCTTTCGTCGGTATATGGCATTTTTTTTGTAGTGCATACCGACGATTTTTTATTAATAGTCGGTATAGGTGTATCTATACCATCGGATAATTAAAGCTTTGGTATATGTTATGTATCTATACCGATGGTTTTTCATTAACCGTCGGTATAGGTGTATCTACAGCGACAGATAATTAAAGTATCAGTATTTGTTATGTACCTATACCGACGGTTTCTCATCAACCGTCGGTATAGATATATCTATAGCGACGGATAAATGAAGCGTATATGTTACATATATTCTGACGGTACCAAAAATCTGTCGCTATAGATCCTTTTTACCTACGGATTTCTACCGTCAGTATAACTAAGTGTCAGTATATGGCAATTTGTTTGTAGTGCTATGTAATATCTATGTAATTGTAATATATCTATGTAATTGTAATATATTTATGTAGTATATCTATGTAATTGTAATATATATTACATAAATATATTACAATTACATAGATATATTACAACTACATATCTATGTAATTGTATATCTATGTAATTGTAATATATATATTACATAGATATATTACAATTACATAGATATATTACATATATTACATAGATGTATTACAATTACATAAATATATTTAATACAATTAGATACATTACATAGATATGTTACAATTACAATTACTGTAATATATCTATGTAATTCTAATGTTTTAAGTAATTGTAATATATCTATGTAATTGTAATATATTTTTGTAATTGTAATATATCTATGTAATTGTAATATATATAAGTAATTGTAATATCTATGTAATTGTAATATATATATATATATATATATCTATGTAATTCTAATATATCTAAGTAATTGTAATATATATATATATGTAATTGTAATATACCTATGTAATTGTAATACATCTATGTAATTGTAATAATATATGTAATTGTAATATATCTATGTAATTGTAATATATTAATGTAATTATAATATAAACCATGAAATCACATGCACTGAAATCTATGTAATTGTAATATATTTATGTAATTGTAATATATCTATGTAACTGTAATATATCTATTTTGTAATATATTTGTTTTTAGTAATTACAATTACGTAGATATATTAAAACTACATAGATAAATATATTACATAGATATATTACAATTACATAGATATATTACATATATTACATAGATGTATTACAATTACATAAATATATTTATGTAATTGTAATATATCTATGCAATTATATACATGTAATATCTATGTATCTATGTAATTCTAATATATCTATGTAATTATAATATATAATTGTAATAATATATTTATGTAATTGTAATATATCTATGTAATTGTAATATATATCTATGCAATTGCAATCTATCTATGTAATTGTAATAAATATATTTATGTAATTGTCATATATCTACATAATTGTAATATATCTATGTAGTTGTAATGTATATATTACAATTACACAAATATATCTATGTATTGTAATATATCTATGTAATTGTAATATATCATATGTAGTATATTACAATTGCATAGATATATTACATGTAATATATTAAAATTGCATAGATATATTACATATATTAGTATTTCTGAAAACATTAGATACTACAATTACATAGATAATATTACTATATATATTACAATTACATAGATATATTACAATTACTGAAAATATTAGATATTATATGTATACATTACAATTACTGAAAACATTAGATATTACATGTATACATTAGAATTACTGAAAATATTAGATAATTGATAATGTATACATCTATGTAATTGTAATATATTTATGTAATTGTAATATATATAGTAATATTATCTATGTAATTGTAATATCTAATGTTTTCAGAAACAGTAATGTAATTTACATAGATATATTAGAAATATATTACAATTACATAAATACAATTACACAAATATATTACAATTACATAGATATATTACATTAACACTTACATAGATATAATACATTACATAGATAATAAATAAATTACACCAATATATTACAACTACATATATATATTGCAATTACACAAATATATTACAATTACATAGATATTACATGTATATATTAAAATTACTGAAAACATTAGATATTACATATATACATACTATTAGATACATTACGTAAACATTAGATATTACATGTATACATTAGAATTACTGATGTAATATATCTATGTAATTGTCATATATCTATGTAATTGTCATATATTTGTGTAATTATAATATATCTATATAATTCTAATGTATACATGTAATATCTAATATATATTTATAATTGTAATATATTTGTATTCAGTAATTACATAGATATATTACAATTACTGAAAACTTACTTTTACATAGATATATTAGAATTACTGAAAATATTATATGACTATATCTAATGTTTTCTGTAATTGTAATATATCTATGTAATTGTAAAATATTTATATAATTGTAATATATTTGTATAATATATCTATGTAATTGTATATATTTATGTAATTGTAATATATCTATTTAGTTGTAATATATGTATGTAATTGTAATATATTTGTGTATATATTACAATTACATACATTTATCACAATTACACAAATATATTACAATTACAATTACATAGATACATTACAATTACACATTAGATATATTAAAATACGTGTAATATATAATGTTTTCGAATTACATTGATATATTAGAATTACATAGATACATTGGACATATATATTACAATTACATAGATATATTATATAGATACATTACAATTACATAGATATATTACAATTACTTAGATATATTACATAGATACATTACAATTACATAGATATATTACAATTACATAGATATATTACAATTACATGGATATATTAAAACTAAATAGATATAATATTACAATTATATAGATATATTATATTATATATTACAATTACATAGATAAATTACAATTACACATTAAATATATTAAAATACATGTGATATATAATGTTTTTGAATTACATTGATATATTAGAATTACATAGATACATTGGATATATATATATATATATATTACAATTACATAGATATACTACAGTTACATAGATATATTACGATTACATAGATACATTACAATTGTATAGATATATTACATATATATATTACAATTACATAGATATATTACAATTAATAATGTATCTATGTAATATTACATAGATATATTACATAAATATATTATAATTACATAGATATATTACAACTACAAAGATATATTATCTATGTAATTATATCTATGTAATTTTATGTAATATATGTAATATATCTATGTAATTGTAATAAATATATTTATGCAATTGTAATACATCTATGAAATTGAAATACAACTATGTAATTGCAATACAGCTATGTAATTGAAATATATCTATATAATTGTAATATATCTATGCAATTGTAATACATATATCTATGTAATATATCTATGTAATATCTATTACAATTACATAGATATATTACATAGATACATTACAATTACATAGGTAATATTACAATTACATAGATATATTAGAATTAAATAGATATATTGTAACACCCTGTCCGGATAATCTACCTAAAATCCGGTAGAGTTTTCCTTTCTATCTCAACTATAACCCTCCTGCAAATAACACTCAATTCATATCCTCAACCTGCAATATTCCTCAATACTATTATCACATATATCCATACATATTCAAAAATTATCCATGATCAATTTATGCTCAAATCAAAACATATTGATTTATTGTCTCATATCTTCAAATATATACAATATATCCAGAAGTAAACCTATCTCAGCAAGGTTTACTAGATAAAAACATCAAGAGATCAAATCTTCTAGAAATTTAGATATGATGCCCACCACGTCAATATACTCTTGAAGCGGAAAGTAGAGGATTATATATCGGATATACCTTTAATACGTAAAATAAATATCATGCTAAAAAAAATATATAATTATAATTAAAGAAATTTCAAATAACTATAGTTGTAGTCTACTCACAATCCTTGAGATGATCTCACTGTACACCTCGACCTGAAACTACGGGATCCACAGGTGACGTCGGATCTACGTGGCCTAGAGATTAACAATAATTAGTATCTATACATGCTCAAAGCATTACACAATTTTGAATGCAACTTAAGTCCCATTAATCTACCCCATAGTCAATACTAATTTCTCATACTCAAAACAACATATCCTTAATTTTTAATATCATTTCCATAATCATTTTCTCCATAATTCAACTCCATAATCATGTCCTTATCAAATTCCTTTCTAGAATTCCATGCCTTAGAGATTTTCATAATCCATAACCATCCTTTGGTACTATATTTCTCTTAAGCAATAAATTCCTTAATATCAAGTTAGATTAGAAAATCATAACTTGAGTTTGGTAAGGAATTTGGAAGTGATTCCAATTGGTTTATTTCAACCAATATGTCTAATTTATGAATAAAATAACTAACTTATACAATTAGAACAAAATTTTGATCAAAATGATAAATCCCGAAACTATGCTGAAACAGGGGTCAACACAGAACAGCCAACTTCACCGAATTTTATCTTTTTAACCGCTTATCGGTTTTGGGTGATTCAAAAACTAAAATTCTTATTTTGAAGTCTAGTTTCTAGGAAAAATATCAAAAAAATAAAAACCCTGATGTGCCGAACTCAGAAAATCCGAACAGCACGCATGCTCAACTTCCCCTGTTTTGCATTTTCTTCCCATTTTCTTGTTCATGCTTTCAAATCCTTTTAATTCTTACCAAGTTGAGTAAAATTCATACTTAATAGATGGATTTCAGACCTTAATATGTTTATGGAGCTATGATCTTAGCATGCTCAAGTAGAATATCTAAAGAAAAGGAAGAATTTATCAAGAAACTAGCCTTCGATGTAATTGTTGTTGAGATTTTGGTGGAGTTGTTTGACGAGAATTTTGAGAGAGGGAGGATAGGAAGCCGGCTGCTACTTGGAGAATTGAATGAAAAATTTTAGTGTTTTCGGGAGATAAAATGAACATAAGGATAGGAACCCTAAACTTTTTAATATGTTCAATTTGATCCTTTCTTTCTTTATTTCCTTCACTTATAACTTCTTACCAATTTCCAAGTTTGTCCTTCAAATTTTTGAAATTTAACTTTACATGATTATACGTAACCTCGGTTGTTACAACTTACCCCCCTTAGAAAAATTTCGTCCTCGAAATTTACTTACCAACTTGATTGAACAAGTGAGGATATTGAGTCCGCATATCTTCCTCCCTTTCCCATGTAGCTTCTTCATATGAATGATTCCTCCAAAGAACTTTCACTAATGGAATAGTCTTAGTCCTTAAAACTTGGTCCTTTCTATCCAAAATCTCAACCGGCTGCTCTTCATAAGTTAATTTTCCTCAATTTCCATAGGCAAGTCCTTTAATATATGTGAAGAATCGAAAATGTACTTTCGGAGCATAGAAACATGGAACACATCATGAATTCGTGACAATTCTTCTGGTAAGGCCAATCTATAAGCAACTGGGCCAATCCGTTCAATGATCTCATACGGCCCTATATATCGAGGACCCAACTTTCCTCGTCTTCCAAACCGGATTACTCCCTTCCAAGGAGTCACTTTCAAAAATACCATATCACCAACTTCAAACTCTAAATCTTTTCTCCGATTATCTGCATAGCTCTTTTGTCGATCTTAAGCTATTTTTATCTTTTCCCGAAATACCTTAACTTTGTCTGCAGTCATCATAACAATTTCTGGACCTAGTAATTTCCTTTCATCTGTATCATCCCAACACACCGGAGTTCTGCACTTCCTTCCATACAAAGCTTCAAACGGAGCCATGTCGATGCTGGACTGATAACTATTGTTATATGCAAATTCTGCTAGAGGCAAGTGTTCATCCCAGTTTCCTTTGAATTCCATAATACAAGATCTGAGCATATCTTCCAGAATTTGAATTGTCCGTTCAGATTGTCCATCCGTCTGAGGATGAAAAGCAGTACTGAACTTGAGTTTAGTGCCCATAGCATTCTGTAAACTTAGCCAAAATCGAGATGTGAATCGGGGGTCTCGATCAGATACAATCGATATTGGGGCACCATGTAACCTAACAATTTTGTTCACATAAAGTTTAGCCAGTCTTTCCATGGAAAAAGTCTTCTTGACTGTCAAAAAGTGAGCTGATTTTGTCAAAAGATCAACAATCACCCAAATGCTGTCATAACCAGACTGTGTTCTTGGTAATCCCGAAACGAAATCCATAGCAATATCTTCCCACTTCCATTGAGGAATAGGTAGGGGGTTCAACTTCCCAGAAGGTTTTTGATGCTCGGCTTTAATTTGTCGGCATACCAAGCATCTAGAAACAAACTCAGCTATGTCCCGTTTCATACCTTGCCACCAATAATGTTCTCTTAAGGTTCGATACATCTTCACACTACCGGGATGTAACGCGTATGGTGCATTATGAGCTTCCTCCAAAATCACCTTCCGGAGTTCTTCATCCTGAGGCACACAAAGCCTATTTTTCATTATCAGTACATCCTCATCCTTTATTTGAAAGTCAGTCCTCACACCATCCCTTACTTCTTGCTTTAACTTTACTAGCATAGGTCATTATTCTATGCTTCACGTATCCAATCAATATGAATCGGTTTAACCTTCAAGTGGGCTATTAGGAGATCATTCTCATCAATCATCAATTCTAAAGGTAAAGACTTCAACTCATTTTGTAAGGATTTCTGAATTGCTCGGATATGAGCAAGAGAACTAGAAGACTTTCTACTAAGAGCATCGGCCACTACATTGGCCTTTCCTGGGTGGTAGTCAATTACACAGTCATAATCTTTTATCAATTCCAACCATCTCCTTTGCCTCAAATTTAATTCTTTCTGATCTATCAGATATTTTAGACTCTTATGATCAGTGTAGATTGTACATTTTTCTCCAAATAAATAATGCCTCCAAATTTTCAGTGCAAACACCACTGCCGCCAACTCTAAATCATGAATGGGATAGTTTTGCTCATGCTATTTCAGTTGTCGAGAAGCATAAGCTATCACATTCCCATGTTGCATCAAAACGCAACCCAAACCTCGCCTCGAGGCATCACTGTATACCACAAAGCTTACAGTCCCTGATGGTAGTGTAAGAACTGGTGCTATGGTCAATCTACGCTTGAGCTCTTGGAAAGCTTGCTCACATTCGTCAGTCCACTCAAACTTAGCATGCTTCCTTGTTAGTTTTGACAAAGGAGAGGCAATCATGGAAAATCCTTCCACGAATCTTCGATAGTACCCTGCCAATCCGAGAAAGCTCCTAACTTCTGTGACATTGGTGGGTCTTTCCCAAGCAACTATAGCTTCTATCTTTTGTGGATCCACAAAAATCCCTTCCTTAGATACTACGTGACCAAGGAATGCTACTTTGTCTAGCCAGAATTCACACTTGGAAAATTTAGCATAAAGTTGATTTTCACGCATAGTCTGCAACACCGTTCTCAAATGGCTTACATGATCATCCTTATTCCTGGAATAAACTAGGATGTCATCGATGAAAACAATAACAAACTTATCTAAGTAGGGTCGAAACACCCTATTCATCAAATCCATAAAGACTGCAGGTGCATTAGTTAGCCCAAAAGGCATAACTAAGAATTCATAATGACCATATCGAGTTATAAAAGCAGTCTTTGGAATATCAGATTCTTTAATCTTCAATTGATGATAACCCGATCTTAGGTCTATTTTGGAGAACACACTTGCACCTTGCAACTGATCAAGCAAGTCATCAATCATTGGCAAAGGATACTTATTCTTAATGGTGTCCTTGTTCAGTTGCCGGTAGTCGATACACAATCGTAAAAATCCATCCTTTTTCTTTACAAATAAAACTGGTGCTCCCCACGGTGAAGTACTAGGCCGAATGAAACCTCTGTCAACTAGGTCTTGCAACTGTACCTTCAATTCCTTTACCTCCGAAGGTGCCATTCTATAGGGTGCTTGAGAAATAGGAGCACTGCCAGGGATTAAGTCGATAGTAAACTCTAATTCCCTGTCAGGAGGTAAACCGACTAATTCTTCAGGGAAGATCTCAGGAAACTCTTTTACCACAGGTATAGTTTCCAACTTTGCCTCATGTATGTCCTTGTTAATCACATAAGCAAGGTAAGCAGAATACCCTTTTTGCAAGTATCTATTGGCTGCCATCTTGGAGATAAGGCAAGAAGGTAAAACTTTCCTTTCTCCTTGAAAGGTAAACTCCAAGTCTCCTGACTTCTTAAAAGTCACAGTTTTGGAAAAACAATTTATCACTGCATTGTGTTTAGACAACCAATCCATTACCAAAATCACATCAAAATCATACATTCCTAATGGAAACAAATTAACTGATAATTCATGCTCCTGAACCATAACGGTACAATCCGGATAAACCATATCAATTTTCAAAGTTTCTCCCACTAGGGTACTAACGACCATAGGGATGTCTAACCTCCTAGACTCTCTACCCAAATGAATGACATATGAATTAGCAACAAAAGAATGAGTTGCACCCGGATCTATTAAGATCCTAGCATTTGCCTTAGAAATTGGGAGAGTACCTGTAATCACTTCAGGAGTAGCCTGAGCCTGTTGTTGGGTCATAGCATAAATTCTGGCTGCAGTTCGAGGTCTACCAGGCTGTCCACTCTGTCGAGGGCCAGTAGATGAACCAACTTGATATTGTACCCAAATTCTATCTTTAACTGTTGTCGGCTGATGTGCAGCAGTAGGTTGGGTCCTTTCCCTTTGACCCACTGACAACTGACTAGTAACTCCCTTGTTCTCCAGCTTGGGACAATCCCGTTTCATGTGTCTCGGTTCTTTGCAGTAAAAACACACACCCTGCAGTCTCCAACATTCACCAAGGTGATTCCTCCCACAATGGGGACACTGAGGATAAGTCAATGTACGAGGTCCTCTTGACCTCCCAGGTAGCGATCTAGTCTACTGTTGAGGTCCGATGATAAATCTGCTAGAAGAACCACTAATAGGTTTTCTGTCTAATCCCTCTTGAAATCTCGAGGGTTTGTAACCACTGACACTGCTTTCTACATAACTTTTCTTAGGCCTCACATCCTCACTGGAGGACTGCCCTTTTCTTTTTCTGAACTTCTCTTCGCTATCTTTCATTTCTTTCAGATTCTGTTCAGCTTTGATTGCCATGTTGACCCATTTATTAAAGTCATCTGTATCCAGGGTCGTCAACCTATCTCGAATACTAACATCTAGCCCATCTTGGAATTTCTTCCATCTGTCAGCATCGTTGGCTACTATCCATGGAGCAAATTCTGATAGTTCACTGAATTTTTTCTCATACTCTGCTACTGACATACCACCCTGTTTTAAATTCATAAACTCAGTCCAATTCTTTTCCCGCAAGGCCCGAGAATAGTATTTTTCTTCAAACTCTCTTCGAAAATCTGCCCAGGTTATGGCAGGACGTCCAGCATACCTTTGCACTGTAGTTTTCCACCATGTGTGTGCATGATCCTCCAAAAATTGCACCGCACATGGTAACTTCATAGGCTCGGGAATCTGAAGAGTAATGGAAGTAGTCTCAATTTTTTGTAGCCATGACCAGGCTAACTCTGATTCCAAAGACCCCATGAAAATCTTGCAACCCATATTCTTCAAATCTTTACAGTAATCAACTATCCCCTTTTCAGCAGGGGCAGTCAAAGTGGGAATTACTCTTGCCAAGGCCGCAACTGCCTCAGCTAAATTACTGAAAACATTAGATATACTTTGTGATTGGTTTGAAATAAGGAAATCCGTATATCTAAAAAGATATCCAACTACCTTAGGAAAAGGAAATCAAATCAAAATTTTCTAAATCAAATATTGTAACACCCTGTCCGGATAATCTACCTAAAATCCGGCAGAGTTTCCTTTCTATCTCAACTATAACCCTCCTGCAAATAACACTCAATTCATATCCTCAACCAGCAATAATCCTCAATACTATTATCACATATATCCATACATATTCAAAAATTCTCCATTATCAATTTATGCTCAAATCAAAACATATTGAACTATTGTCTCATATCTTCAAATATATACAATATATCCAGAAGTAAACCTATCTCAGCAAGGTTTACTAGATAAAAACATCAAGAGATCAAATCTTCTAGAAATTTAGATATGATGCCCACCACGTCAATATACTCTTGAAGCGGAAAGTAGAGGAAGGCAGCAACCCCGACACCTAACTGTGTCCTGAAAATGAGAAATAAGAAGAGGTGAGATATACGAATATCTCAATGAGTAGACAACATTTAAAGCGTGTGAAAACTATAATGGTAATCTGTAAAGCATAATTGACATTTTCAAAATAATTAATAATAAAACCATAATGAGTAATTCAAAGACGTAACAAGGTTTTCAAATGTATAACAATATTATAATATTAAATCAATGTATAAAATCTGTGAAGTAAATCAAGTTACGTATAGTTGGGCTTCAACTTACTGTCATGCATAAGAATAAATCCATGAAATAACCAGGCAATATCCATGTAGGCATACTAGTAGCCGGCCCCAAAGGCCAATACCACCATAGGACGCCCCAAAGGCATATGTTCGCTATGATGTGCCCCCAAAAGGCAATATAACGGGATAAGGACTCTGGAGGTGGCTCCCACCACAAAGGCGTAGCACGCAGCTCCCATACCCCAGTCTAATATCATGGAATTGGGACTCTGGAGGTGGCTCTGGCCACAAAGGCGTAGCACGCAGCTCCCGTATTTCGATCAAGTGTATAATCTCATACATTAAGTCAGGTGGAGCCAAAACCATGTACGTCAAATTTTATGTAAAATCATATTTCATAAATCAACCAACTTACTCGATATAATATTTTTGAAAAATATGTACTTTAATAACAAATCAATTCATATGATTATATATCGGATATACCTTTAATACATAAAATAAGTATCATGCTAAAAAAAATATAATTATAATTAAAGAAATTTCAAATAACTATAGTTGTCGTCTACTCACAATCCTTGAGATGATCTCACTGTACACCTCGACCTGAAACTTCGGGATCCACAGGTGACGTCGGATCTACGTGGCCTAGAGATTAACAATAATTAGTATCAATACATGCTCAAAGCATTACACAATTTTGAAGCCAACTTAAGTCCCATTAATCTACCACATAGTCAATACTAATTTCTCATACTCAAAACAACATATCCTTAATTTTTAATATCATTTCCATAATCATTTTCTCCATAATTTAACTCCATAATCATGTCCTTATCAAATTCCTTTCTAGAATTCCATGCTTAGAGATTTTCATAATCCATAACCATCCTTTGGTACTATATTTCACTTAAGCAATAAATTCCTTAATATCAAGTTAGATTAGAAAATCATAACTTGAGTTTGGTAAGGAATTTGGAAATGATTCCAATTGGTTTATTTCAACCAATATGTCTAATTTATGAAGAAAATAACTAACTTATACAATTAGAACAAAATTTTGATCAAAATGATAAATCCCGAAACTATGCTGAAACAGGGGTCAACACAGAACAGCCAACTTCACCGAATTTTATCTTTTTAACCGCTTATCGGTTTTGGGTGATTCAAAAACCAAAATTCTCATATTGAGTCTAGTTTCTAGGAAAAATATCAAAAAAATACAAACCCTGATGTGCCGAGCCCAGAAAATCCGAACAGCAAGCATGCTCAACTTCCCCTGTTTTGCATTTTCTTCCCATTTTCTTGTTCATGCTTTCAAATCCTTTTAATTCTTACCAAGTTGAGTAAAATTCATACTTAATAGATGGATTTCAGACCTTAACATGTTTATGGAGCTAAGATCTTAGCATGCTCAAGTAGAATATCTAAAGAAAATGAAGAATTTATCAAGAAACTAACCTTGGATGTAATTGTTGTTGAGATTTTGGTGGAGTTGTTTGAAGAAAATTTTGAGAGAGGGAGGATAGGAAGCCGACTGCTACTTGAAGAATTGAATGAAAAATTCTAGTGTTTTCGGGAGATAAAATGAACATAAGAGATATTTTTTTGTTTTTGGTATAATTGCATATTGGTCCCTCAACTTTTTAAAAATAACCATTAAGCCCCTAAACTTTTTAATATGTTCAATTTGATCCTTTCATTCTTTATTTCCTTCACTTATAACTTCTTACCAATTTTCATGTTTGACCTTAAAAGTTTCAGAATTTAACTTTACATGATTATACGTAACCTCGGTTGTTACATATATTACAATTAAAATACATGTAATATAATTATATCTATGTAATATTACATACATATATTATAATTACATAGATATATTACAATTGCATAAATATATTACAACAACATAGATATATTATAATTACATAGATATATTAGAATTACATAGATATTACATGTATATAATTACATAGATATATTACAATTGCATAGATGTATTTCAATTACATAGATATATTACAATTACGTAGATAATACAATTACATATATATATTACAATTACATAGATATATTACATAGATACATTACAATTACATAGATATATTACAATTACATAGATATATTACAATTACATAGATACATAGATATTACATGTATATAATTACATAGATATATTACAATTACATTGATATATTAGAATTACATAGATGTATTTCAATTACATAGATGTATTTCAATTACATAGATATTACAATTACATAGATATATTACCATTACATAGATATATTACATTTATATAGATATATTACAATTACATAGATATATTATAATATATGAATGTGTAATATATCTATGTAATTGTATTATATCTATGTAATTGTAATATATGTGAACAATTACATAGATATATTACAATTAGATAGATATATTACATAGATACATTATAATTACATAGATATATTACAATTACATAGATATATTACAATTACATAGATACATAGATATTACATGTATATAATTACATAGATATATTACAATTACATAGATATATTTCAATTACATAGATGTATTTCAATTACATAGATATATTACAATTACGTAGATATTACAATTACATAGATATATTACAATTACATAGATATATTACATAGATACATTACAATTACATAGATATATTACAATTACATAGATATATTACAATTACATAGATACATAGATATTACATGTATATAATTAAATAAATATATTACAATTATATAGATATATTACAATTACATAGATGTATTTCAATTACATAGATGTATTTCAATTACATAGATATTACAATTACATAGATATATTACAATTACATAGATATATTACATTTATATAGATATATTACAATTACATAGATATATTATCATATATGAATGTGTAATATATCTATGTAACTGTAGTATATCTATGTAATTGTAATATATTTATGTAATATATCTATGTAATTCTAATATATTTAAGTAATTGTAATATATTTGTGTAATACATTGTAATATATATAAGTAGTTGCAATTATAATATACATGTAATTGTAATTGTAATATATTACAATAGATATGTAATTCTAATGTTTTCTGTAATTGTAATATATCTATGTAATTATAATATATTTACGTAATTGTAATATATCTATGTTATTGTAATATATGTATGCAATTGTAATATATCTATGTAATTATAATATGTCTATGTAATTGTAATATATCTATGTAATTGTAATATATTAGTGTATTGTAATATATCTATGTAATTGTAATATATTTTTGTAATTATATATTTGTGTAATTGTAATTGTAATATATCTATGTAATATATCTATGTTATTGTAATATATCTATGTAATTGTAATATAACTATGTAATTGTAATATCTATGTAATTGTAATATATCTATGTATTTATTTAGATATATTGATAACTCATATAATTATATAGTTTTTAGTTATGTTTTATTATTGTTTTGTGTCAAATACGAGTTATTATTGTTTAGTCTAATTGTGTTTATGATCTTTTATATTTTTATGTAATTTGGTGTTTTTCACAAGTTTCTTTGAGTGATTTCAGATTACTAGAATTAAGGGCAAATCCAGTTCAGTTCCAGTTCCGACACCTTTTGCCATATCAGCTATATCTCGCGTTTCACTGAAGCAATAAGGCTGAACTTTGTATCCCTGCAAAGCTAAGAGGCATATCTATCTTTTTCATGTTTTACACTTCTTGAAACGGAGTCGTTTTCCCTAGCGAAATCGACCATCAAGTTGGCTGATGTGCAATGACGTCTGTTCTGCACCGTTTTGGTATTTTGACCATATCTTCCGATCCACGTGCGCAAATGATCTGATTCCAACGGCTATGGATTCGTAACTGATAGGGGTATATTTTTCTAGAAGACCATTTTATCAGATCGAGCCTCCAACATTGACAAAATCGACCATCAAGCTGGCTGATCAGAATTGTCATACAATATGACGAAAATTGTTAGAAAAATGCACCCACCTATTATACCTACCTTTGAAATTTGTAAAGCTTGTCTCTTGTCATTTAGCCCTCCAAAATGTGTATAAATAGAGGGCCTTGGATGAGTATTGGGATAGATTGTACATTGGTAGGATATTAGCCATTGTAATAAAATTCTCTAGGTTTTCTTCTTCTTTCCTTTCTCTAGTTTTCTTTTTCTTTATTTACTTATGCTTCTTACATTTCTTTTCATTTCATTCATATCTAGTATGTGTTGCTAATCATATTGTTGAGGTGATGAGGTGAAGCTCTTGGTAAATGCTAAGGTTAGTCTCTTAAACATGAGCTAAAATGAATCATCATTTATAAACACTAGTATAGATAATATTTTCTTTTGGTTTAAAATCATACTTGCAAAGTAGAGATCTTGATTCATTATTGACAATGAAAATGGCACAGTAAATGCTTGGTTTCATAACCTTGATTTGTTGTAGACATATACCTTGGCATAAGGAATGCTTGGACTCTTTTTATGAGTTTTGAGGACACCAAATGAACACAATATCATATGCTATGGACGTTGGACAATTTGGACTGAATTGCTAAACCTTCCGATTGGAACCTCCTTTATGTGTGGATTTCAATTGTGTAATAAAACA
Source organism: Fremontodendron californicum (assembly GCA_030761205.1). Taxonomy (NCBI): domain Eukaryota; kingdom Viridiplantae; phylum Streptophyta; class Magnoliopsida; order Malvales; family Malvaceae; genus Fremontodendron; species Fremontodendron californicum. The sequence goes on from JAULJL010000022.1 coordinate 54,460, forward strand.
AGATTAATCTTAGCATAACACCAAGAGTGGATTCTCTAACCTCAACATCCTTTCTGATTGTTTTTTTATATCTTGTTTAATTGCTTTTATGTTATTTTGTTTATTTTGTTCTCTAATATCTTGTTTACTTTGTTATTGATTCCCTAATATCTTGTTTATTTTCTTTTTCATATATATTTATAAACTTATACTTACTAGTACGCTTCCATGTGGTTCGACCTCGGACACCCGAGAATTTATTACTTGAACATAACCTGCACTTGGGTTTACAACTCTTAATTGAGTCTCCATCAAGTTTTTGGCGCCGTTGCCGGGGAAGCAATACTAAGTATATAAGTTTATAAGTATATTTATTTTTATTGGCTGGTTATACCGCCTAATTTATTTTCATTGGCTGGTTATACCGCCTAATTTATTTATATTTATTTTTATTGGCTGGTTATACCGCCTAATTTTGTATATTGACTTTGTTTTATGCTTGTTTGGCGACGTGATTTTAGATCTCGTCGTTTAGTTAGATTTTATTGTGAAACTTTTTTAGGTAATCTTTCTAATACAACTCCTACCATGGCTGACAATGAAAGTGTTCATGCTGAAGATGAGAACAGACAAGTACGCACCATGCGTGACTACTTGCAACCAACTCGAAGCTCATCACCCTCTTGTTTTATTTTTCCTCTCAATGCAAACAACTTTCGTTTTAAACCAGGTATGATAGCTTTGCTTCCAAATTTCTATGGGTTGGAATCGGAAAGTGCTTACTCGTTTCTAAAAGACTTCGAAGATGTATGTGTCACCTTTAATGACCAACAATGTACAAATGAAATTGTCAAGCTAAAATTATTTCCTTTTTCTTTAAAAGATAAAGCAAAAATTTGGCTTCATAATTTAAAACCAAGGTCAATTGGCACATGGCAAGAATTACAAACTGAGTTTCTAAAGAAATTTTTCCCAGCACATAAAACTACTGCTTTGAAAAGACAGATTCAAAATTTCAATCAAAATCAAAATGAAGCATTTTTTCAGTGCTGGGAGCGTTTTAAAGATTTGTTAAGTTCTTGTCCACATCATGGTTTTGAAAAATGGCGTCTTATTAGTTTCTTTTATGAAAGTTTAACTCCCGAAACTAAACAATTTGTTGAAACAATGTGTAACGGTGAGTTTCTAGAAAAAGAACCTGAAGAAGCCTTTGACTACCTAGACCATTTGGCAGATAACTCTCAAGCCTGGCACACAGATAATTCCTCTGAAAGTTCCAATAGATCTAATCTTGTTTCTAACAGAGGAAAATATCATTTTAGTCAAGAAGATGAGATAAAAGCTAAAGTAGCTAATTTGGCTAGAAAGATTGAAGCCATGGAACTTAGAGAAGTAAAATAAGTCAAAACGGTTAAAAATGAAGAAAGTTATGGAATTTGTGAAATCATGGGACACCCCACTTCTGAATGTCCAAACATTCCCATTCTTAAAGAAGCGTTGCATGATCAAGCAAATTCCATAAACACATTTAAAAAGCCTTTTCCTTCTCCTTACTCTGAAACGTATAAACCTGAATGGAGAAATCATCCCAACTTCAGTTGGCGGAATAATAATCATGTTCAGGTACCACAATCTCAAAAGTCGGGCAACACTTTTTCCTATCAACCTTCACGTGTACAAACCTTGGAAGAGACATTGCAAGCATTCATGCAAACACAAGCAAATGTGAATAACCAAACTTCACAGGACATCAATGAGATCAAAAACACCTTGTCCACATTGACAGCTTCATTACGCACTCAAGAAAAAGGTAAGTTTCCTGCTCAACCTCAGCCTAACCCTTCTACTCAATGTTTTGTTTCTTGCTCCAATGAAACTCAACAGGAAAATGCCAGTTCTATCACAACTCTTCGAAGTGGAAAGGCAATTGACAAAAACATTCCATCAAAAGACCAAGATCCTCCTTCCCCTCCGAAAAGTAACGGTAAGGATGATGGTAAGTCTGAACTTCTTGAAAATTTGGACAAAAAAAAAGGTATGCATCCTGCTCCTTTTCCTCAAAGGTTGCAAACAATAAAGAATTTGAATCAAAATGCAGAAATTTATGAACTTTTCAAACAAGTTAAGATTAACATTCCTTTATTGGATGCAATCAAACAAGTTCCATCTTATGCTAAATTTTTGAAGGACATGTGTACATTTAAAAGGAAACATAATGTACAAAAGAAAGCATTTCTGACGGAAAGTGTGAGCTCAATCATTCAGCACCTTACTCCACCAAAATTCAAAGATCCTGGATGTCCAACAATCTCATGCATCATTGAAAACACTAGAATAGAACGTGCATTGCTTGATCTTGGTGCTAGTGTTAATCTTTTGCCTTTTTCTGTTTATCAACAGTTAGGTTTAGGTGAACTCAAGGAAACACCTGTTACACTTCAACTAGCTGATCGTTCTGTAAAAATTCCTCGAGGGATAGTTGAAGATGTTTTGGTTCAAATTGAAAATTTTTACTTCCCTGTTGATTTTATTGTTTTGGACACACATCCTGTTTCAAATCCAAATGTTCAAATTCCTGTTATATTAGGCCGTCCATTTCTTGCAACTTCTAATGCTCTGATAAATTGCAGGAATGGTATTTTGAACATTTCTTTTGGAAATATGACTTTAGAATTAAATGTGTTCAACATTTGCAAGCAACCTGGTGATGATTCAGAAGTACATGAAGTGGATTTCATTGAAGAACTTGTTCATGAACATCTCACCACTACCACATTCCATGATCCTTTAGAAGCTTATTTAATTGAATGTGAGTTTGATAATGCTTCAGAAATTTCACACACTGATTCTTTGTTAAATTCTTTTCAGGTTAAGCATTGTTGGAAACAAAAGTTTGAGGAACTCAAAAATGATGCATATGAGAATTCTAAAATTCATAAAAAAAGAACTAAAGCCTTTCATGACAAGTTAATTTCAAGAAAAACATTTGATGTTGGGCAAAAAGTTCTACTTTATAATTCTAGACTTCACATATTTCCTGGTAAGTTGAGATCAAGATGGACTGGCCCATTTGTGGTTAAGCATGTGTATCATTATGGAGCAGTTGACATTGAGAATCCTCAAAATGGTAACGTATTCAAGGTAAATGGACAAAGACTCAAACTCTTTTTGGAAAATCATGTTACTCAAGAAGAGGTTGTTTTTCTTTCTGATCCTTGTTTTGAAAATAACTAGATGTAAATATAATTTTTTTTACCCCGGTTAAATGGCGGATAACGGTACTCCGTGATTATTTAAGTCGGTTCCATCAGCTACCCACAAAACTGATATTGTATATAAATTTCTCTTTCATTTTATTTTATTTCATTTTTTTTCAGGATGGATGATATTCTCAAAAGATTGCAGAAACGATTTCCTCCTTTTCCTCGGAATATTTTACTGAAGCTTTACCAAGTTCGATTAGAAAGATTAAGAATGCTTATGAACAAAAGGATTCCTGAAGACATACGTTGGATAATTGAAGCCAAGGTACGTGAAGATGAATATCTTCCTGTTTTGCATTTACCAGGTACAGGTAGAAGCACTTATGCAAAGAAGCGACGAGCAAAGCGCATGAGTTCAAATTGCCACAAGTGTGCACGATGGACGTGTAACGGTAAATGTCGTTCTATTGGGATTCCGTCCTCTAATCGAGATGATAAAATTGAATTCATTAAGGATGGACTGAGTAAGGAGAATTTGGGTAATATCCAACTTTCTCTTGAGACGCATCCTAGTGGAGACGTACAAAGAGAAATTCTTGATTTATGGCCGCAATTCCAAAGGGAATGGCAACATCTTGGGAATCTGATGATAAAAGACCCTGTTTGCCAGCTTGTAAGAAAACTGGATGGGAAGCATATCCTCGACTCATAGAAGGCGTTTAAGCCGTTTCTGGACGTAAAACCAGAGGAAGATGCCAAATACACTTTCGGCGACATTATTACTTTTGACTTTTACGGTTGATTTTTCTTCTCTTTTTGATTTTCTTCCTGAAATCACGCAAAAATCTTTTGTTAGGTTAACATTTTCTTCTGACAGGTCAAATACACTTTCGGCGACATTATTACTCTTGTCTGATTCACTACTCAGTCCTCTATATATTACACCATGTACTCATTCTCTTTCAGGCACTCGAAAAAGAAAAAAAAATGGAAAGCACTTCGTCCCAGCGCATTAAAAAAATTTGTGTCTTTGGAGGTGCTTATCCAGGGAAAAATAACATATTCGCTGATGAAGCCATAAGAGTTGGAGTAATACTTGCCCAACAAAAGATCCACTTGATTTATGGAGGCGGTAGTACGGGTTTAATGGGAGCAGTCGCTACAGCAGCACACGCCGGAGGAAGTCCAGTTCTAGGAATCGTGCCAAAACTATTCACAGATTTTTGTGGACCTACCGTGGGTAAGAAAATACAAGTCTGGAGTATCCCTGAACGGATAACAATCATGTACCATTTTGCCGATGCATTCATTGCTTTACCAGGAGGTCTGGGTACATTGGAAGAAATAGCTTGCGTGGCTTCTTGGTCATCTTTGGTCACAAATAAGAAACCCATTGGTTTGCTTAATATTAATGGTTATTTTAGTAATTTACTTTCATATTTAGATAATGCTGTGGATAACGGATTCATGTTTTCAGAGGCAAGGAGAACCATAATTTCTGCTACAACCATTGAAGATTTACTCAAAAAGCTACAAGCTTATGAGTGTTTATCTGCTACGGTTGTTTCGCAAACGCTCGGAAAAAGAAAAAGAGATATGGACGAGCAAGGAGTGGATTGCACTTTGTCTTTGTGACATTATCTAACATTTTGCTTGTTGTGTCTCAGTTATAATAAGTGGTTAGCAACCTCTGCAGGTAATATCTCCTAAATTCTACCTTTAAAATTTGACATTGGGGACAATGTCATATTTTAGTAGGGGGTAAGGGACATATTTTGCTAAAAAAAAAAAAAATTGTTGTGTTTTAAGACATTTAGAAGTATTCATTCTGAACAAGGTCTGAGTAAGGGAGACTTGAGACATACCTTGTCAGTTTGATTTAATCTTCTTCTTCAAAAAAACAAAAAAAAAAAAAAAAAAAAAAGCATGTTTAGACTTAGTGTGTTTTTTTTTAGTTACTTTCAATACAATGATGAGATATGAATTGCATAAGTCTAAAACAGATTTATTAGTGAGAAGATTTTCATGAGAATTGAGCTTGATGTCAACCTTTTTATGAGCCAATGTTAATATGATATGTTGATTGAGAAAGAAGCATGTTTAGACTTAATCTGACTTGTATAATCATCTTTGTGAGTTTTTGAGCCTATAATGATTGATGCATTATACAAATCAATCTAATTTCTTTCTTGAGTGTTCTTATGATTACATGATTCTCTAGAACTTGCTTTAAACCGTTTGAGACTATATTGATACATGTGACAACATGAATATGATAGAGGCATTAGGATTATAACCAGAGCCAAACAGCCATCCATTATTAATGTTCTACGAGAACATCCCCACTAGTGAGCCAATTTGAGCCTACATTAAATATGATGTTTTATTGGTAACCACAACTTACAGCTAGCCTAAATATACTTATATCCTTACCCTTGTTCTAAAGATGAATTTTATATTTTGAGACATATTGCAAAAAAACAAGGGATATTTTTATTTGAAAATTTGGGTTAGAAACAAAAGATAAGTGTGGGGGAAGAAAAGAAAAGAAAAAGTCAAGAGAAAAAGAAAGGGATCATTGTCAAATACATTCCCATATTAAAAAAAAAAAAAAAAAAAAATCTTCTCTTGAACTTCTAGAAAAAGATGTTACAAAGTTGGTTAGAATGATGCAAAGGCTCAACATGAATATTTAGCCTATGTTATTATGTGCTTTATAAGAGTTTTGAGAAGTTTTATTTGTATGATCTTATTATGTCTCTAAAATCTATGAACTCTTTGGAACCTTTGTGATATCTTTATCCTTTTGTTCTTTAACCACATTATAACCCTTTGGCCCCATTACAACCTTGAATAAAGACCTCTTGATTTATGAAGTTGTATGATCTAAATAGTGGAGAATAGGTGGACAAGCAAGCATATGGTAGAAGTGTTTTCATGAGATTGATTGAGTGTAAACACTTTACCACTACTTTAAAGAGTGAAAATCAAGAGAGTATCCCATGTGAGAAGTTGAGATTAAGTTTGAATATACACTATTTTGATTGAAATATGTTATGTTATTATTGGCTTAACTCAAACTATTTACATTCAAGCAAGATTTTTTGTGAATTTCTTTAAGCTATTGATTAGTTTTTAAGACTTGTCCAATGATTATCTCTAATTTATATTGGAAGGATTAGTTATAATTATTATTTTTAGTTTTTCTTATGTCTTCAATGTTTGTGGGTATCGTCCTAGTAAACCCTCACGAGACTAAACTCGTCCACTAGGGACACCTAGGGGTTTAAAGGCTTGTGTCACATGCTAAGTGCCACCGTGATTTCCTACGAAAATGGATTAGATTAGATTTTCTTATTTTATTTTTATTGAGTCGTTGCTAGGGACTAGCAACAATCTAAGTATGGGGGTGTGATAACTCGTATAATTATATAGTTTTTAGTTATGTTTTATTATTGTTTTGTGTCAAATACGAGTTATTATTGTTTAGTCTAATTGTGTTTATGATCTTTTATATTTTTATGTAATTTGGTGTTTTTCACAAGTTTCTTTGAGTGATTTCAGATTACTAGAATTAAGGGCAAATCCAGTTCAGTTCCAGTTCCGACACCTTTTGCCATATCAGCTATATCTCGCGTTTCACTGAAGCAATAAGGCTGAACTTTGTATCCCTGCAAAGCTAAGAGGCATATCTATCTTTTTCATGTTTTACACTTCTTGAAACGGAGTCGTTTTCCCTAGCGAAATCGACCATCAAGTTGGCTGATGTGCAATGACGTCTGTTCTGCACCGTTTTGGTATTTTGACCATATCTTCCGATCCACGTGCGCAAATGATCTGATTCCAATGGCTATGGATTCGTAACTGATAGGGGTATATTTTTCTAGAAGACCATTTTATCAGATCGAGCCTCCAACATTGACAAAATCGACCATCAAGCTGGCTGATCAGAATTGTCATACAATATGACGAAAATTGTTAGAAAAATGCACCCACCTATTATACCTACCTTTGAAATTTGTAAAGCTTGTCTCTTGTCATTTAGCCCTCCAAAATGTGTATAAATAGAGGGCCTTGGATGAGTATTGGGATAGATTGTACATTGGTAGGATATTAGCCATTGTAATAAAATTCTCTAAGTTTTCTTCTTCTTTCCTTTCTCTAGTTTTCTTTTTCTTTATTTACTTATGCTTCTTACATTTCTTTTCATTTCATTCATATCTAGTATGTGTTGCTAATCATATTGTTGAGGTGATGAGGTGAAGCTCTTGGTAAATGCTAAGGTTAGTCTCTTAAACATGAGCTAAAATGAATCATCATTTATAAACACTAGTATAGATAATATTTTCTTTTGGTTTAAAATCATACTTGCAAAGTAGAGATCTTGATTCATTATTGACAATGAAAATGGCACAGTAAATGCTTGGTTTCATAACCTTGATTTGTTGTAGACATATACCTTGGCATAAGGAATGCTTGGACTCTTTTTATGAGTTTTGAGGACACCAAATGAACACAATATCATATGCTATGGACGTTGGACAATTTGGACTGAATTGCTAAACCTTCCGATTGGAACCTCCTTTATGTGTGGATTTCAATTGTGTAATAAAACAAGATTAATCTTAGCATAACACCAAGAGTGGATTCTCTAACCTCAACATCCTTTCTGATTGTTTTTTTATATCTTGTTTAATTGCTTTTATGTTATTTTGTTTATTTTGTTCTCTAATATCTTGTTTACTTTGTTATTGATTCCCTAATATCTTGTTTATTTTCTTTTTCATATATATTTATAAACTTATACTTACTAGTACGCTTCCATGTGGTTCGACCTCGGACACCCGAGAATTTATTACTTGAACATAACCTGCACTTGGGTTTACAACTCTTAATTGAGTCTCCATCATATATATTTGTGTAATTGTAATTGTAATTGTAATTTTAATACATACATATATTTATGTAATATATGTAATATATCTATATAATTGTAATATATCTATGTAATTGTAATTATGTGATTGGAATATATGTGATATATCTATGTTATTAGATATCTATGTAATTGTAAATATAATTATATAATTGTAATATATCTATTTAATTCTAATATATTTATGTAATTGTAATATATATATATGTAATTGTAAATATATCTATGTAATATATATATATATATATATATATATATATATATATGTAATTGTAATATATCTATGTATTTCTCGTATATCTATGTAATTGTAATATCTATGTAATTGTAATAAATTTATGTAATGTATCTATGTAATATATCTATGTAATTGTAATATATGTATGTAATATATATATCTATGTAATTGTAAATATATTTATGTAATATATCTATGCAATTATAATATATCTATGTAATTGTAATATATCTCTGTAATCGTAATAGTATATCTATGTAATTGTAATTGTAATAGTATATCTAATGTAATTGTAATATATTAAAATTACACAAATATATTACATAGAATTACATAGATACCATTATAGGGTTTATGTAATTATATATATCTATGTAATATATCTATGTAATAGTAATACAATTATAATAAATATATGCAATTGTAATATATCTATACAATTGTAATATAAATAATAATAAATATATCTATGTAATTATAATATATCTATGTAATATATTATCTACGTAATTGTAATATATCTATGTAATTGTAATATATTTATGTAATTATAATGTATCTATGTTATTGTAATATATCTATGTAATTGTAATATATATCTACGTAATATATATCTATGTAATATATTACAATTACATATCTATTGTAATATTACATAGATATAGATATATTACATAGATATATTACAATTACATAGATGTATTACAATTGCATAGATATATTACAATTACATGTATTTTAATATATCTAATGTGTAATTGTAATGTATCTATGTAATTGGAATGTATCTATGTAATTGTAATATATCTATATTATAACAAAAATATCTAATTGTAATATATCTATGTAATTGTAATTGTAATATTACATAGATATATTTATGTAATTGTAATATATATCTATGTAATTATAATATATTTAAGTAATTGTAATATATATATATATGTAATTGTAATGTATCTATATAATTGTAATATATTTATGTAATATATCTACGTAATATTACATAGATATATTACATAAATATATTACATAGATAATATATTTGTGTAATTGTAATGTATCTATGTAATTGTAATATATCTATGTAATTCTAATATATCTATGTAATTATTATATATCTATGTAATTGTAATGTAGCTATGTAATTATAATATATAATTGTAATATCCAATGTATCTACGTAATTGTAATATCTATGTAATTGTAATATATCTATGTAACTGTAGTATATATATATATATATATATGTATATATATATATATATCCAATGTATCTATGTAATATATTATCTATGTAATTATAATATATCTATGTAGTTTTAATATATCTATGTAATTGTAATATATTACAATCACATAGATATATTACAATTACATAGATATATTTCAATTACTGTATTAGAAATATTACTGAAAATATTAGAATTACTGAAAACATTAAATATTACATGAATACATTAGAATTACTGAAAACATTAGATAATGTAATTACAAAGATATATTACATGTATATATTTATCTATGTAATAGTAATATATCTATGTAATTGTAAATATATTACAATTACTGTATTAGATATATTACTGAAAATATTAGAATTACTGAAAATATTAGATATTACACGAAAACATTAGAATTACTGAAAACATTAGATAATGTAATTACAAAGATATATTACATGTATATATTTATCTATGTAATTGAAATATATCTATGTAATTGTAAATATATTACAATTACTGTATTAGATATATTACTGTAGATATACTACAGTTACATAGATATATTACAATTACATAGATATATTACAATGTATTACACAAATATATTACAATTACATAAATATATTACAGTTATATAGATATATTACATAGATATATATTACAATTACAATTATATACATATATTACATAGATATATATTACAATTACAATTATATAGATATATTACATATATTACAATTACATAGATATATTACATAGATATATATTATAATTACAATTATATAGATATATTGCTATTACATAGATATATTATAATTACATAGATATATTACAATTACATAGATATAATTACATAAATATATTACAATTACATAGACATATTACAATTACATAGATACATTACAATTACATAGATACATTACATAGATATTACAATTACATAGATGTATTTCAATTACATATTACAATTACATAGACATATTACAATTACATAGATATCTAATTACATAGATATATTACATATATTATTACCATTATATAAATATATTACTATTAGATAGATATCTAATTACATACATATATTACAATCACATAATTACATTTACATAGATATATTACAATTGCATAGATGTATTACTTTTACATAGATATATTACAATTATATACATATATTACATAGATATATATTTATTACATAGATACATTACAATTACATATATATATATAGATAATATATTACATTAATACATCTATGTAATTGTAATATATATAATGTAATTGTAATAATATAAAATTGTAATAATATATCTATGTAATTGTAATATATCTTTGTAATATATATCTATGTAATTTTAATATATGTAATATCTAATGTTTACAATTACATAGATATATTAAAATTACATAGATATATTACAATTACATAAATATATTTACAATTACATAGATATATTACAATTACATAGATATATTACATAGATATATGCCAAAGATTTTCATTATCTATGTAATATATCTATGTACAATTACATAGAGGTTGCAAGAAAGATAAGTTTGGTTTCACACTTGTGAATTTTTCACATCTTGCCCACAGTGGAACTAATTTGGTTCATGATCCTTTTATTTTGGCATCACAAGCTAAGAAAGTATACTATGTTAAGGATGAAGGTTATCAAGGTTGGGTTCTTGTAAAGCATGCAAAACTTAGGGATGTATTTGACATAGGTGATCTATTATCCTTCGTTAGAGAGCAAGGGAATGGAGAAATGCATGATGATGAATTTGATGATACGCGCAGTGCTTCAAATTGGGTTAGAAATGAAGCTGATGATGAAAGAGTGGACGTCACACCAGAGATGGAGAATGAGCATGTAGAAGAAGATCCCATAGATGAACATAATGGGGAGGACATTTTTTAATTTTATAGAAAATAGTTTAATTATATGTAATGGATTTGGATTATAAACATTGTGACTTTGTATTTTCCTGTTCTTTCCTTTTCCATTTGCCATAGATGAACATATTGCATTCTTGCTTAGCTTGGCTTGGATTTCACTGAATGTTATTGAGTGCCTAATGTTATTGCATTCTTGCTTAGTTTGTATTCTCTGTTATTGAGTGTCTACTGTTGTATTATCTATGTAATTGTAATATATCTATGTAATTTGTAATGTATCTATGTAATATATCTATGTAATTGTAATATACCTATGTAATTGTAATATCTATGAAATTGTAATATATCTATGTAATTGAAATACATCTATGTAATTGAAATACATCTATGTAATTGTAATATATCAATGTAATTGTAATATATCTATGTAATTATATACATGTAATATCTATGTATCTATGTAATTCTAATATATCTCTGTAATTATACTATATCTATGTTATTTTAATATATTTATGCAATTGTAATATATCTATGTAATTATAATATATCTATGTAATATTACATAGATATATATATATTACATGTATTTTAATTGTAATATATCTATTTAATTGCAATGTATCTATGTAATATATCTATGTAATTGTAATAGATATTACATAGATATATTACATAGATATATATATTACAATTACATAGATATATTACAGTTATATAGATATATTTCAATTACATAGATGAATTACAATTACATAGATGTATTTCAATAACATAGATGTATTACAATTACATAAATATATTTATTACAATTACATAGATATATTACATATATTACATAAAATTACATAGATATAATTACATAGATAATATATCTTTGTAGTTGTCATATATCTATGTAATTGTAATATATTTATGTAATATATCTATGTAATATTACACAGATACATTATTAATTGTAATATATTTATGTAATTGTAATATATCTATGTAATTGTAATATATCTATGTAATTTTAATGTATCTATGTAATATATCTATGTAATGGTAATATATATATGTAACTGTAGTATATCTATGTAATTGTAATATATATATATATCCAATTTATGTATGTAATTCTAATAAACCAATGTAATTCGAAAACATTATATATTACATGTATTTTAATATATCTAATGTGTAATTGTAATGTATCTATGTAATTGTAATATATAATATAATATATCTATATAATTGTAATAATATATATATGTAGTTTTAATATATCTATGTAATTGTAATATATCTATGTAATTGTAATGTATCTATGTAATATATCTATGTAATTGTAATATATCTATGTAACTATAGTATATCTATGTAATTGTAGTATATATATCCAATGTATCTATGTAATTCTAATATATTAATGTAATTCGAAAATATTATATATTATATGTATTTTAATATATCTAATGTGTAATTTTAATGTATCTATGTAATTGTAATATATAATATAATATATCTATATAATTGTAATAATATATCTATGTAGTTTTAATATATCTATGTAATTGTAATGTATCCGTTTAATATATCTATGTAATTGTAATATATCTATGTAATTGTAATGTATCTATGTAATATATCTATGTAATTGTAATGTATCTATGTAATATATCTATGTAATTGTAATATATCTATGTAACTGTAGTATATCTATGTAATTGTAACATATATATATATACAATGTATCTATGTAATTCTAATATATCAATGTAATTCGAAAACATTATATATTACATGTATTTTAATATATCTAATGTGTAATTGTAATGTATCTATGTTACTAAAAACTTTAGATATATAATTGTAATGTATCTATGTAATTATAATGTATGTATGTAATTATAATATATCTATGTAATAGTAATATATCTATGTAATTATAATATATCTATGAACTTGAAATATATTTATGTAATATAAATATCTATGTAATTGTAATTGTAATATATTTGTGTAATTGTAATAAATGTATGTAATTGTAATATATACACAAATATATTACAATTACATACATATATTACAACTAAATAGATATATTACAATTACATAAATATATGCAATTACATAGATATATTATACAAATATATTACAATTATATAAATATTTTACAATTATATAGATATATTACAATTACAGAAAACATTAGATATATTCATATAATATTTTCAGTAATTCTAATATATCTATGTAAAAGTAAGTTTTCAGTAATTGTAATATATCTATGTAATTACTGAATACAAATATATTACAATACAAATATATATTAGATATTACATGTATACATTAGAATATATAGATATATTACAATTACACAAATATATTATAATTACATAGATATATGACAATTACATAGATATATTACATCAGTAATTCTAATGTATACATGTAATATCTAATGTTTACGTAATGTATCTAATAGTAATTATAATGTATACATGTAATATCTAATGTTTACGTAATGTATCTAATAGTAATTATAATGTATACATGTAATATCTAATGTTTCCAGTAATTTTAATATATACATGTAATATATGTGTAATTGTAATATAATTGTGTAATTGCAATATATCTATGTAATTGTAATATGTTGGTGTAATTTATTTATTATCTATGTAATAGTGTTAATGTAATATATCTATGTAATTGTAATATATTTGTGTAATTGTATTTATGTAATTGTAATATATTTGTAATATATCTATGTAAATTACATTACTGTTTCTGAAAACGTTAGATGTCGCAACCTAAAAAAAGTAACGAGTCTCATCGCAAGACTTGATTATTCATTAAGCGTGACATTAAAAAAACCGAGGAAAAGCCGACTTAATTCCTCTAGAAAAAATGAAGGTTTTGAAAATGACCTTGAAAAATGCATGGAGTCGTCACCAATTTTTTTTAGCTAGGTGTGATCGGCCACCTATTAAAATCGATTTTATAAAATATTTTAAAAATTAATTAAAACATTTTAAAAACCAATTTCAAGTCTGCATTTTAAACCAGAGAAATCAAAGAAGTGGGTTCGGGAGTCGGTTACGTGTGGGGAAGGATTAGCACCCCCACAACGCCCGTATAATTGGTACCTTATTAATCGTGTGTTATCTCAAGTCTCGGTAAAAAATTGGTTTTAAATTTAGTATTTCAAGTTAATTCCCAATTTAAAGAAAAATAATTCTATTTTTAATTGAAAATAATCCACAATTTATAAATTCAAAATTTTCCTATATTCCCCAACAAACGTGGCAAAATATAGAAATTTTTATTAATTTGAAAAACTTTCCGAATCATTCTCATTTTAAAGAAGATATTCCGTTATTAATAATAATTGATGATATCCTCCCCAGCAAACCCGGCAGAGAACTCATGAATTATTTAACTCGAGAATATCTTTATTTTATTGAAAATCATTATCCTTTTTTGAAAACATTTAAAAGAAATGAATATGTATATGCATGACATAAATAAAATGACATAGCAAAATCTAAATTATATAATGCAACCTAAATGATATGACATGATTTGAATGCCTTAGCATATTCTAAATGAAATGAAATATCCTAAGTTATATGATATATTCTAAATGAAATGAAATGACCTAGGTAACATAATATATTCTATATGAAATGTAATATCCTAAGTCATATGATATATTCTAAATGAAATGAAATGACCTAAGTAATATAATATATTCTACATGAAATGAAATGACGTAAGTAACATGCATATTCTATATGAAATGAAATGATTTAAATGTCATGACAAATATGAATGATATGGCATATAATTTAAATGACATGGAATATAAAATAATGCTATCATATAATATGCATGAAAATAAAAATAAAAATAATAATGCATGAACATAACATATGCTAAATAATATAAAAAAATAACTAAATAAAAAGCATAGGATATCATGAAATATTCCAAATCATACAATAAACAATATAACATAACTCAAAATCATAACAATATCATAGAAATTATCATAGCAAAAATCACATATTATATAAAATGCATGAATATGGAAAATGCAATGCATGAAAATGTATTTTTTCCTTTAATTAAGGAAATCCGTATATCTAAAAAGATATCCGGCTACCTTAGGAAAATATGTAAAATTAAATATTCTAAAACCAAAATACTTTGTGATAGTTTGAAAACAATTTTGAAAAGCTTGAATTAAAAATAAAAACTGGGCTAATTTTTTTAAAATGGCTCTAATTCCCTAAGTTTAAAAATTCCAGACTTGATCACCCTTATCCCGAGAGTTAAAAAATCATTTTTAGAGTTTAAAAAGGCTTAGAAACAACCCTAAGTCAGTAGCTAACCTTCCTAATCAGCCCCCTCTAAGTAACTTAACCAAAACAGAAAAATGATTTTTCTTTAAATTCAATTCTAACTCCACTGTCCAGTTTTAAGCCACGATTTTTTATCCTATTTTTAAAAATTCAAAAAATTCTGAAAACAATATTGGAGACTCAGAACATGTAAAACTACATGGAAAAAAAATCGGCTTAATTTTCTGATTAAAGATGAATTCCCAGAAAAATCGGAAAAGTACGAGTAGTGGGTGAAAAAACTGTTTTGCCAAAATACATTTTTACCTTTGATAAAATCATTTAAAAATCAAAGTAAAAATATTTAAGACTCACAAAATGACTCACAAACAGTATCTAGGACTTTTTGAAAGTTAGATAAAAATTGGCTTAAGTAAAAAAAATCACAAAGGTATAATAATCAATTTGACAAAACTTAATTTTCTACAAGTGTGCTCAAGAGAGCATGACTTTGAACCATTAATTGGCTCAAGTCATTATTCAAGGGCATGAACATGAAATGAATGAAACAAATACAGCAAACATAGTGCATGAAATGCATGAATTTAAACCTAAATGTCATGAAAAAATGCATGGCATCAATATAGTGACTTAGACCTAAATGAACTTGCATGGCATTTAATGCAACATAGACCTAAAATGCATGAACATGCATGGCAAATAAACCAAACTTAGCAATTAAAAGGATATTGAGGTATCTAAAAGGCACTGTGGACTATTTGTTATGCTATCAAGAAGTGATCTGCATATAATCGGGTATACAAACACCAATTAGGGAGGAGATTTAGATGAGAGGAAATCTACCTCCGGATATGTTTTCTTACTTAATAATGGAGTGATCTCCTGGAGTAGTAAGAAACAAACTTGTATAGCATTGTCCACTATGGAAGCTGAATTTATGGCATTTTCAACGATGGTGTTAGATGGTGTTTGTCTTAAGAGACTCTTGAATCAATTTGAGATTTAATGAAGATGCATCAAACTCAGTGTTTGTGATAGTCAAGCTGCAATAACATTCACGAGAGATCCCAAATATTATTCAAGGACTAAACACAAAGATACCAAATATAATTTGTTGAAAGACATGGTTGCACCATTCCTAGAGATGTGTATAATGGACATGTTAGATCTCTAGGATTGCGTAGGATTTAATGTACTTGCTAAGTTGTTCAAGTTGAACAATTTTTTCCCCCATTTGTATTTATTGTTGACAATGATTAATGCATGCTAAAGTTTAGTACTTTATTTCATGAAAGCATACACAGGTGGTGTATATATATGTTAAGTACATAAATGAGATTAAAGGTATGTCGAACAGATGATTGGCCACACAGGCAATCACCTTAAAGGCTTAGTGCTAGTAGAGATGAGATTAGTTTTAAGTTTTAAAACTAAGAGTTTTTACTAGAGCCCGAGCTTAAAACTGAACCGCTTTGATAACAAATCAAGATTAGGTCATATAGTGATGAGTTTATGACCGTAAGTGAATGATGCCATTGTTAGTATATGCCCTAGAGCCAATCAGATTGGACAAGGGATATACAATTAATAATGCAAACCAAGTCACTATACATTAGTGACACAAGGTTTTCCTTCATGTTAGTACAATGATAAAAAGTTATTAAGTACTAATCGGATGAAGCCCATGGAACACAACGGCCTTGCAAAGGAATTAGTTATAATAGTGAGATCCTTATGCATCAAAGCCGTGTTCCTAAAATTGTTCTTGGTCATCATATCGCCAAGACGGGACATTGGCAATGCTCAAAGACTAGTACATGTTAAACCTACTTACTTGTGAAGTAAGACAACTCATCTCACGTCTTTTAGTATGAGGGATACTTAGGATAACATATAGGTTCTTGTCTGTTGAACAAGTTCACTAAACAAGCCCGCTGTGAGAACTCTATTTGGTATGGTCACTCAAGTGTCTATGGAAATGTTCTCACGTACCAGTCGTGTAAATTAGTCCTCGGACTTGTGATACCAGGTCATCTTGTATGGAGAGTATCATAATTTGATTCCATCACAAACGGGTCCCAAAAAAGGGATGCTTATGGTAGGGTGGTTTTGGGTATGACATGAACCACACGAAGATGGATGAGTGATCCAGAGAGGATTCACCACTCCAAGTGACATCGGAGACATATCTCATCTATTCTTGGCTTCGGTTAACTAGATAAAGTCTTTGGCCAAAGCACGATAGATTTGGTAGAAATCGTTTCTCCAAATTTATATGGTTAACCATAAGCTGCATGAACTAATATGGATTAAACATGAGTAGACACTGCACCATGCTCATGGACTGTCCGGGATATTTGGTGAAAAGACCGTATTACACTAGTAAGCTGGTTACTAAAAGGTTTGGATGAGGTCACAATTGACTTTTCAAAATTTGGGTGGTCATAATGGGCTGCTAGATCCCGCTCTTGATCTATGGGTATATGTTAATGAGATTAATTTATACGCATTGCCAACATGTTGGGAACCTAATGGATCACATACAATAGGATAAATATGTTGGATTAAACTTGGGATTTGATTAAGTAAGACTTAATTGAATAAAAGGTTAACATGGAGGAACTAATTGAATGAGATTCAATTAAGGTAGGTTAGGACATAATTTGGATTTGTGAAATCCAAATATAGATGTCTTAACAAGACAATATGGATAAGCTTGTCTTAAGTAGACAATGTCTAATTGCAGACATGTATTAAGATAAATTGCCATGGTCAAGAAATTTGAGTTATCTGAAGTGAGAAAAAATTTCTCATATTTGAGGAATTTAGTTATGAATTAAATTCTATTAACTCATTTTTAAATAAACCTAACCTAGTCATTATAAGAGGTGTATTCAGCCGAGCTTGCTAATAGTTAGCAGTTGACCGATACATAGTTACTTGGAGAGTAATGGTTACTCTTTAGGTTAGTGTCCTAAAGAAATTAAAACACCATTTATTCCTTCCTCTTATAATAACCGACCAAAAATATAGAACCAATAAGTGGGAGTTTTATTTTTGTCATTAAGGAAGAATTCATATATGGCAATTAATTGGCTTTAATATGTTATTAAGAGGGAAAGGAAAAAGATTTTCCTTTTATGTTAAGACTTTTTCAGCCATTGTGTAATGTCTATTAAATATGAAATTCTTCTTATGGCAATAAGTGGTTGGTGGAATGTTTTAATAAGGAAAAAGAAAAGTCTTTTAGCTAGGTGATTAAAAAATGAGATTTCGGTTTTAAAGAAGGAAATGGGCAGCCGAATTAGTGCTAAGGGTTTTTGGCTTATTCTTTCTTTGAGAAAAACGTTATTAGTAGTTGTTCTTTGATAGAAGAAAAGTGAGTTTTCTTTTAGAGAAAAGAACAAGCAAGATTTGGCCAAACATAAATATCCTATTGCCGAATTGTCTCTTCTCATCATTCTTGTGTTTTTCTTGTCTTGACCGAACCACTGCTAGTCTCTTGTGATTTTCGGTCCTGGGAGAAACAAGAGAAGAGAACCTTTTGATTTAGATCGAGAGATCTTCCCGCTAGCACTGGTGAATCCCTTTGCCTTGAGAAGGTTCCAACTGCTGTCTGTGTGGATCACCGTTAGAGGCAACACGCTTGAGTTGCTTGTGGCTTCGCAGAGATAGTGAGTAGATCATATTTCTGGTTTGTGTTTGGATCTGCACACTCTTGATTACAATATCTCGAGTAGGTATGAAATCTGATCCTATTGATGATTTAATGTTTTAAATACCAAGTATCGCATGTAGATCATAACCCGAGATCCTACGGACGTCTGGGCGCTTCTATGTTTTTGCTTCCGCTATTATGTATTTAATTTTTGTTATATGCATGAGCCCGGACGAAACCCAACAGTGGTATCAGAGCCAAGGATCCGCTTATTTTATATGATAGTAGCATGTCAATTCTCGGTGATAAGTATGTGATATGCTTTGTGTGTCGATTTTGCTAGTTTCGGTTTGTTAGATTTCTTTAAAAACTGTTTTTTTTTCAAATCTGTACATTCTGGTCAGCAGCTGTTTCATGGCTTAAATCGACATTTAAAATGTTTACAAATTGTTTTATGCAATCCGGGTTAAAGTCATAACATGCCTAAGTGAAACCGAGTCGTTTCAAGACCTATAACGTCGTTTTTGATGTCCATTTTTGGGGCTATTTTTGGGCTGTATATAAACGATTTTCTAAATGTTTTAATTCTGGAAATTGTGTTTATATACTGACTTTAAAATTCTAAAATTTATTTGGGTTTAAATTGATTAAACAAAATCTTTTACGGGGCCTAAAATGATGTTTGTGCAATGCTGAAATTTTTGGGCTGTTTTGTAGGTGTTCACGTGCCTTGAAACTTCGAGCATGAGTGTGGAATTGTTCCACATGCTTGCTGGAATTTTAGGACAGCATATGAGGTGAATACTATTCATCCTTGATGGCTTGTCCGGGCATGGAAGATGGCTGGAACGGCGGCAAATGTTGCTACACTCGTTGCACCCGAAGCGCGATTAAGCATGAGGCAATTGTTGCTGATTTGCTTGCTTCCATGTGGGCGGGAAGCAGCCCATTTTTTGGGGCACCCGGCAGCCACCGTAAGTGGCATACAGAGGCCTAACCATGGGCGGGCAGCGTCTATCCGATGGCCAAAGAGGTTGCCTACACCTAGGACACTAAGTGTTAAAGTCCTACTCCGAGAGGGAACTATTTTCCAAGTGGAAGTGTGATTCCTAAAATTTAGGATAATGAATTTTAGTATGATTAGGTAATTGTTACCTAATGAGGATGTTAATTAAAATGTTTTAATTACCAAACCGTAATAGCTAAAATAATTTGATAAATGTCTCAAGCGAGTTGGTGACATTTATGCAAATGATACACAAGATCACCGGGTGATATTGGATATGCGTTTTATATTCATGCGTATTAATATGGTTATTCATGCATGAGAATGATTATGGACTATACCTTCATACGACTAGGGAATGTATGGTTAAATTTTTTTTCTTGTTGGTATTTTTATAAATAGAGTTTGCGTACCATGCCTTCTCTTTTCAAATTCTCGGTTTGTAAATTCTCTTCTCACCTAACTTCCCTCGAATGTAACTCGAGATTTCTTACAAAGATATGTAATTATTATATATAGGCTTTGTAGATTTAGACTTAGGTTAGATTTGAATTTATGTAATTCCAAGAATTTTAAGGAGTTCAAGGCGCTAAGGAGAAACGACCAAGGTGATCACCATTGAGGCTTAAGAAGACTTTGTATGGTATCCCCCTAGGAATTTGACCAACTAGTTTTCTAATGGCTCAAGGAAACTAGAATAGATTAAAATCCATAATCATCTTAGTAGAAAGTGTGATAGATTTATTTTTCAAATTATATATATATGTGATATATACAAATTGAAATAAATGCTATGCATGCCAAACAACAATCAAAGCAATGAGACCTAAATAAATAAACGACTCGTTAAATTATATTGAGTCCATGTTACGCATGATTAGTTGTCTTCCACCATCTTAACAAGATAACCAGAGTTCCTTTAATCGGAGGCTTAGTGTGACGATCACAAGTCAAACTTTTACATTAACATATTTGAGTTAATGAAGGTGGGTCTTACTCAACTAAAAGTCATGTTGTCCGGATAAGAGAATTTTGACCGCGTGACATTTAGAGGCAATGGTTAGGCAAAATGCATAAGATGCATTTAGGCAAAGAGTTGTCCCCTAACTGATCTAGGAGTTGAATAGAGATGCAATTGGTAAGCTAAGTTACCTACTCAAATTAGTTCCGTCATGATCACCGTGACGATCGGGATCATGATTGGGATGAAAGGGGTCCTAGATCATTAAGAAGTTTAATTGTTAAATTTCTCAAAATAGTAGTTGAGGACTATTATTTTGAAAAAATAATGAGAATAATCATTAGAGTTTCAAAACCTGACATTAATGATTACAATATTGCAAATTATTAATTATTAAAACGCATTGGTTCATATAGGATATAAACCATGGCTGGCAATCTATCGCTAAGAAGCATACTTGATGCTAACAAATTAACGGGGCCGAACTTCATAGGCTAGTTTCGCAATGTCAAGATTGTCTTGACTCAGGAAAATAAGGCTTATATTCTGGATGAGCCCATTCCAGATGAGTCCGCTGCTGATGCAACAGAGGAAGAACGGGCCACCTATCGAGTTCATAAAGATGATCTCGTACAAGCCACATGTGTGGTGTTGGCTAGCATGGCTCCCGATCTCCAGAAACAGCATGAGGCCATGAATGCTCAGGATATCGTCTTTAACCTTAGAGAACTGTTCGATAAGGAAAACCGCACTGAGAGGTTTGACATTTCGAAGGTACTGTTCCAAAAACAAATGTCAGAAGGTGGCTGTAAGGCCTCATGTGCTAAAGATAATAGGGTGTATAACCCACCTGGAGCAACTCGGATGGGTCATGGATCATGATCTGAGCATTGACCTAGTACTATCTTCATTACCTGAGAGTTTCTTGCAATTCGTGTTGAACTTCAACATGAACCATATTGAGACTACTCTTTCAGGGTTGTTGAACATGCTCACTCAGGTTGAGCAAACCATCGTTAAGGACAAGTCATCTGTCCATTTGGTTTCTTCTTCTAAACCTAAGGGTAAGAAGAAGAGAAAGACTAGATGGGGTGTACCTCCTCCTACTTCAAACAGTTTGAAGCCTAACGCTGGTGTGAAGATAGACAAGGCCTATGACAAGGGAACATGCCATCACGCGGTCAACTAGGTCATTGGAGGCGCAACTGCAAGAAGTACCTTGAATCTGTCAAGGGAAAGAAGCTGAAAGGTGTTTCAACTTCAGGTATAACTTATGATTAATTCACTTCTCTTGGTATATGATAGCTTATATTTGGTACTAAATATGTATGACATATTGTAGGGACCAAAGGAAAGGAGCAGTGAAGATGGACCGTGATGACGGCAACCTTACTTGATACTAAATCAAAGATTGCCTTCTATTTTATGTTTGTTGAAACATTATGATTTATTTTATGAACATTTGATCTTTATTTTTTGGCATTGTGGGCCGACTTTGAGGATGTTTATTTATGTTATTGAACATATTGTTTTGCTAGCATATGGATGCCATGCTTATTTAAATTCCTCTTTAAATAAATCTTTTATAGAACCGTTCTATATATCATGGTCTTTCATTCTATTTTATACAACTTGCATAGTATAAGAATACTAATCGGCTTATTAATTTTGAATTCAAAATAGTTTTGAATTGATTTCCCTTAACTTCTACACATGTTGGATTTAGTGGGAGCTATGAATTATTCTTTAAATCTTAAAGATAATAATTAAACTTAGCAATTAAAATTGCCATTATGGAAAATGCAATTATTTGGAAACGTTCCAAACTAGAGAGGATTGCATGTTTATATTCTAAAGGTTATAAAACAAACTCGTTTGTTTTGGCTTGCAAAAGGAGTTACGTTTGGATCATTAGCTACAAGCTAATAATATATTCTAATAGTTGTTAAAGTAACAACTGAGCCATATGATTGGGATCTGGGACTCGTTGTGATCCAAATAGTTGAATAACTTTGCTAATGGGATTATCATGAATATGACCAAGCATGTTCTCATGAGGCACTTAAGCGATATGATTGTCTCAAGTACAAGTGGGACTATGCCCTAGAGCGAATCAGATTGGACAAGGGATATACAGTTAATAATGCAAACCAAGTCACTATACATTAGTGACACAAGGTTTTCCTTCATGTTAGTACAATGATAAAGAGTTATTAAGTACTAATCGGATGAAGCCCATGGAACACAACCGCCTTGCAAAGGAATTAGTTATAATAGTGAGATCCTTATGCATCAAAGCTGTGTTCCTAAAATTGTTCCTAGTCATCGTATTGCCAAGACGGGGCATTGGCAATGCTCAAAGACTAGTACATGTTAAACCTACTTACTTGTGAAGTAAGACAACTGATCTCACGTCTTGTAGTATGAGGGATACTTGGGATAACATGTAGGTGCTTGTCTGTTGAACAAGTTCACTAAACATAGCCCGCTGTGAGAACTCCATTTGGTATTGTCACTCAAGTGTCTATGGAAATGTTCTCACGTGCCCGTGTAAATTAGTCCTCGGACTTGTGATACCAGGTCATCTTATATAGAGAGTGTCATACTTTGATTCCGTCACAAACGGGTCCGAAAAAGGGGATGCTTATGGTAGAGTGGTTTTGGGTATGACATGAACTATACGAAGATGGATAAGTGATCCAGAGAAGATTCACCACTCCAAGTGACATCGGAGACATGTCTCATATGTTCTTGGCTTCGGTTAACTAGATAAAGTCTTTGGCCAAAATACGAAGGATTTGGGAGAAATCGTTTCTCCAAATTCATATGGTTAACCATAAGCTGTAGGAACTAATATGGATTGAACATGAGTAGACACTACACCATGCTCATGGGCTATCCGAAATATTTGGTGAAAGAACCGTATTACAGTGATAAGCTGGTTACAAAAAAGTTTCGATGAGGTCACAATTGACTTTTCAACATTTGGGTGATCATGATGGGTTGCTAGATCCTGCTCTTGATCTATGGGTATATGTTAATGAGATTAATTTATACGCATTGCCAACATGTTGGGAACCTAATGGGTCACACACAATAGGACAAATATGTTGGATTAAACTTGGGATTTGATTAAGTAAGACTTAATTGAATAAAAGGTTAACATAGTGGAACTAATTGAATGAAATTCAATTAAGGCAGGTTAGGACATAATTTGGATTTGCGAAATCCAAATATAGACGTCTTAACAAGACAATATGGATAAACTTGTCTTAAGTAGACAATGTCTAATTATAGACATGTATTAAGATAAATTGTCATGGTCGATAAATTTGAGTTACCCGAAGTGAGAAAAAGTTTCTCATATTTGAGGAATTTAGTTATTAATTAAATTCTATTAACTCATTTTTAATTAAACCGAACCTAGTCATTATAAGCGGTGTATTCGACCAAGTTGACCGATGCATAGTTATTTGGAGAGTAAGGGTTACTCTTTAAGTAAGTGTTTTAAAGAAATTAGAACATCATTAATTCCTTCCTCTTATAATAACCGACCAAAAATAAGGAACCATTAAGTGGGAGTTTTATTTTTGTCATTATGGAAGAATTCATATATGGCAATTAATTGGCTTTAATATGTTATTAAGAGGGAAAGGAAAAAGGTTTTCCTTTTATGTTAAGACTTATTTTCAGCCATTGTGTAATGTCTATTAAATATGAAATTCTTTTTATGGTAATAAGTGGTTGGTGGAATGTTTTAATAAGGAAAAAGAAAAGTCTTTTACCTAGGTGATTAAAACATGAGATTTCGGTTTTAAAGAAGGAAATGGGCAGCCGAATTAGTGCTAAGGATTTTTGGCTTATTCTTTCTTTGAGAAAAACGTTTTTAGTAGTTGTTCTTCGATAGAAGAAAAGTGAGTTTTCTTTTAGAGAAAAGAACAAGCAAGATTCGGCCAAACATAAAAAACCTATTGCCGAATTGCCTCCTCTCATCATTCTTGTGTTTTTCTTGTCTTGACCGAACCATTGCTAGTCTCTTGTGATTTTCGGTCTTGAGAGAAACAAGAGAAGAGAACCTTTTGATT